>SJYC01036667.1:0-40381 GCA_006408675.1 Madoqua kirkii | reverse complement strand
TCTCTCTCTCTCTCTCTCCCATTTAGCCCGTCTGGCTTCCCTTCCGGAAGACTGTGCAACCTCCATTCATCTTGTGGGGTTACTGAGAGGGACAGTAAATAGGTGGTTGAGCCCACTCAAAGAGTGGGTCTTTTGTGGGGAGAAAAGATCACTTGTGCCCCTAATTTAGACAGCAAGTCTCTTCCCAACAAAGGTACTGGGCATTCAGGGATGTATAGACATTCATGAGTCACTTGGTGTCCCCCCATCTGACATTTTCGTGGTAGGCAGAATAGCCTAATTAGAATGGCTCTTCCCCAGTTACTCCTGCTATAACAGTGGCCTTTTTTGAGAGGGGTGCCTCTGGTTTGGTCACCACTGACATTTCCACTCCAGTGTTCACCATAAGGTCAATAATTTAGTCTCCCACTTTTAACTGTACCATGGGCTTTCGGGAACCTGCATCTTTGAGCCCCAGTACCCCTATTCAGTCTCTAGTCCAGCTAGCCCCGTAACAGCTGATGCTAAATCCTTTTCCCTGCTATTTTGGGGGCATTCATTTTTCCAGTGGCTGAAGCCTCAGCATCGGGCATGTTGATTTGGTTGCAGGGCGACCCTGGGCCGTAGAGGGTGTGTAGGCTGGTTCTGGTTCAGAGGGGGCTGGGAAGGTCTAGGGAGGGACCTTCCCAGGGCTGCGGCCAGTACTGCAACCCTCTGGCCTGCCCTCTTATTATCTTCTCTCTGCCTTTTCTCAACTTCCCTTTTGGTCTCCACGTCTCTATTCCTGAATATCCTATCAGCGATCTCAATTATTTGTGAGCTAGTCATGGCCAGTAATACCCCGTCCACCTTTTGAAGCTTGCGTCTGATATCAGGGTAAGCTTGAGACACAAAGCTGCATTTATCACCATCTGAGATCCAGAGGCCTCTGGATCTATTGGTGTTTAAGGTCTATAGGCCTTGCACATCTTTCGTACAACTCAGAGGGTGATTCAGTCTCCCTTTGAATCACTTCAGAGGGTTTTGTCATATTCATAGGTTTTTGGATCCCTCTCTTGTGGCCTTGTAGAATAGCTGCCCGAAATCTCTCCAAGAGGTCCCTTCCTTCCTGTGTTATAGTCCCAATTGGGCCTCTTACCAGGGGTGGCTAATTCTGCCCACCGCTGTGGGTTTATGGTACCCTCAGGCACCATTTCTCCTAGTTACTTTCTAGCCTCAGTTAGGATCCTGTGTCTTTCTTCAGTGATGAAAAGGGAAACTAGTAGTGGGTTTATGTCATCTCATGTAGGGCAGTAGATTTGAAAAATAGTTTTCACTAGTCTAATCATATCTTGTGGCTCCCCTGGGTATGGTGGAGTGTGTTGGAGTGTGTCTTTGCCAGTTTAATATATCTGTAGAAGAAAATGGTTGGTAATAATAGGCTAAAGGAGGCTGGTGGTAGTGTCCATCTGCGTCCTGAACTGAGAGCTGTTGTAACTTTCTGATGGGCATCTGCAGTGTGTGTTTTCCCCTATGTTCCCTAGCAGAACACAGCCTCTGTCTAATTTCTGTATTTCCTGCCCCCTTTTCATCTGTGCTGACCAGGAGGGAAGGTTACAGCTTGGGAGATCCAGCTGAGAAAGAATCCTATGGGTGTTGACCAGAGGCTCCTACCACTGGGACCGGAGCCTACTAGAATGTCAGTTCTATGAACTCCAAGGAAAGTTGGCAGAGGAGTAGTGGCTGCTGCAGGAACTTCACCTGGCCCTGGATCAGGCATTAAGGTGCCTCTGGTCCTGGTGGAGCACTGGGAGGCAGGCGAGTCATCAACCAGTATGGGGGAGGGGGCAGGTCATCCACATACAAATCCTGCAGAATTTCTTTTTTATCATTAGTCAATTTTTGTGCCATTAATATTGTTCCTTTCCCTTTCTTGATATAGAATTTCATCCAAGGAGGGGGTTCTTGAGCTAACTCTAGCCATGAGTCAATATATGGAAATTGATCTGGATGTCTAGACTTTCTGATGACTATGGCATAAAATAGTTTTACTGCGTGTAAATCCACGGTGCCCTCTGGTGGCCATCCTAATCCCATAGAGGGCCAATTGACCTCACAGAGTATGCAGAGGTGGTTAGGCATCATCTTCACCCCATCAGTTCAGCTCAGTTCAGTTCAGTTGCTCAGTCGTGTCTGACTCTGCGACCCCATGAACTGCAGCACGCCAGGCCCTCCTGTCCATCACCAACTCCTGGAGTCCACCCAAACACACGTCCATCGAGCCAGTGATGCCATCCAACCATCTCATCCTCTGTCGTCCCCTTCTCCTACTGCCCTCAATCTTTCCCAGCATCAGGGTCTTTTCAAATGAGTCAGCTCTTTGCATCAGGTGGCCAAAGTATTGGAGTTTCAGCTTCAGCATCAGTCCTTCCAATGAACATCCAGGACTGATCTCCTTTAGGATGGACTGATTGGATCTCCTTGCAGTCCAAGGGACTCAAGAGTCTTCTCCAACACCACAGTTCAAAAGCATCAATTCTTCAGCACTCAGTCTTCTTTATAGTCCAACTCTCACATCCATATATGACCACTGGAAAAACCATAGCCTTGACTAGATGGACATTTGTTGGCAAAGTAATGCGGGTCTGCTTCATCCCATAGTCTCTTCCAAATTCTTTCTTAAAATTTTCAATCATACACTCCAATACAGTTGCCTTAGATTCACTCCCCCCTATCTTGCTTACCTTCTCAGATCTTCTTCTCTCTTTCCTTTTCATTCTGTCTACAAAGTTCTCGGTACTCTATGTACTTCTGATATTTCCACTCAATGAGATGCTTAAATTGCCATTCCATCTCCTTTCTAATTGGGGTGAGAAGAGCCTTACCTGCCAGATCCCAGAGGGAAAAGGGGGATCAGCATGTCTTCATGTCCAATGGGCACAGCTGAACCAGAACACCACATGGTCCAAGGCAATTTCTCCCTTAACTTTTAAAGTCTATTCTGCCTTGGTGGGCTTGATTGGGTGCAGATGAAAATACAGATGGATTAAATATCACAAGTCCCATGCAATCTCCAGAAAAGCCAATCCTGAAGAAAATCAGTCCTGAATATTCATGGGAAGGACTGATGCTGAAGCTGAAACTCCAACACTTTGGCCACCTGATGCAGAGAACTGACTCACTTGAAAAGATCCTGATGCTGGGAAAGATTGAAGGCAGGAGGAGAAGAGGATGGCAGAGGATGAAATGGTTGGATGGCGTCACTGACTCAATGAACAAGACTGAGTAAACTCCAGGAGTTGGTGATGGACAGGGAGCCTGGCGTGCTGCAGTCCATGAGATTGCAAAGAGTCAGACACAACTGAGCCACTGAACTGAACTTATCATTAGCTTTTAACTCAGTCTCTAAGAAGCCATTGTAAATTGAGCAAAGACAATTCATTTGTACCTGATTATTACATTGTTTGGGTAAACACTGGTGAACTCCAATAGTGAGAGACAGAACAGTTTCTCTAGATCTCCTCTCCTAAGACCTCACCACTAAATTGCTATGGTTAAAATCATGAATAATATTCTGTTATACGAACAACATTTATGAGCAAGTAAGCATAACTTGGTCCTTTTAGGTATTCAATAAACACTTTGCTTCAAGTTTCTACATAAGATAGAAATGACTCCTCTAAAAGGGGCTGCACTCAAGAACCAGACATAATCGCAGACCTGGGGGTCAGTCTAAAAGGTATAGGATCCTGGGTTCTTTAGACCTCTTATCCCAATTCATGCAAAGGCAGAAATATAGATACTATTTCTAGCCAATCTACACATATTGAAACCACTCAAGCCAGAAATTATGATCATTCCTTATATTATACTAATTAATAAGCCATCTGGTGCTGATCAGAGATGAAGACAAGTTGAAGGGCCCGGCAGAGCCTGAAATTTCTGAATATTGACTCTGAAATGCTAAGTAACAAGGCCCAGTAGTGAATACTCTTGAATTGAGGCCTCAGATGCTCACTAGTGACCTCCAAGGTGTAGACCGAAAACACACACAAATACATGCAGACAAAATACATATTACACAAGACATATTTTAAAATAAATTATAGACCATACTGGAGAAGGAAATGGCAACCCACTCCAGTGTTCTTGCCTGGAGAATCCCAGGGACGGGGGAGCCTGGTGGGCTGCCGTCTATGGGGTCGCACAAAGTCGGACACGACTGAAGTGACTTAGTAGTATAGACCATACAAGAAATTTTTCTTATAGCATCCAAGTCCATACTGCTAAAAGAGAACTAATCTCTACATTAAGGAATTAGCCCAGGGAGGCTGCTCTTCTTGAAAGATAGAAGGTGCCTGTAGTTGTTCATTTGGCTAATCAGGTCCTAGCTTCTCAGCCCTGGTCATCTCTTGAAAGAATCAAAAGGAGAGAGACAGCAAATTGTTATCTGTTAGTACAGCATATCGCTGATCTAGAGCCCCTGGCATTTAGTTCTGAAAACAGTGGGAATATTTTCAATATTCATTAGCTCTGCCACAACACTCGGTGTCTTTTACAGAAATTGCTGTTTTACTGGCTCTGCAATTGGATGGTAAAGCTCATACAACTGGGAATTGGGCAAACTAGGGTGGGTCCTGAGACTCAGCTCTATTCCATGTGTCTCAGTTGGGTCCCAGGTTGGGGAAAGCTTTCTCATGCTCTAAGTGTGAGAGGGCAAACAGAAACACATGAGGCCTTCTAGGGTCTAGGTTTGGAAATGGCTCTCATTCCTATCTGTCTACACATGGTAGGACAAAGCAAGTCAGCAGGTCAAGCTGAAAGTCAAGGGCCAGGGAGGGGTACTCTGCCCACCCTGAGGCCACCGTAAGGTGGTAGATAAAGAGGGCTGCAACATTTTGAGTCTGACCTTCAGCTGTCATAGTCTCTCCACAATCCCAGACATACTCCTGCCTTTCACTGAATTAATGATTCTCCCTTTACATTTACAACTACTAAAACATCATTGACAAAAAAGTAAAGAGATTTTTAAATTTTTGGTAGTTTTCCATTTTACGTACAAACAAGCCTGTGGCACCTCTTAGGACCTGATTCAGATTCCGTTCTACAAAAATGTTAATTCTTCATTCATTTGACAGTTAATTACAGAGCACCTAATATATACAGAACATCAAGTGAATCAGTGTGAGAAATGCAAAGATGGTTCAGATGTACATTCTTTCTCAATGATCTTGAGGGTTTGGGGTTGATGCTGGGAGCTTTGCGTGGGAGTAGCATCAAGTATGGAAATACAGTGGAGGTTTTAAAACCATCAGTTTGGGGCTCAAGCAATCCAAGATTTGTGTCTCAGCCCAACCATTTCAGGCAAGCTATTTACCCTCTTCTTGTCTTAGTTTTGTTGTTGCTGTTTAGTCACTTAGTCATGTCTGACTCTGCGACCCCATGGACTGAAGCCCACCAAGCTTCTCTGTTCATGGGGCTTCCCAAGCAAGAATACTGGAGTAAGTTGCCATTTCCTTCTAGTTTTAGCCACTGACAAATAAATAAGAATATTTACTTCACAGATAAGGTTTTGAAAATATACAATTTATGCCTGCTACTGATAAGTGCCTATTAATAGCCATAAAAGACAACAAGGTTAGTTGGACCAGACTGGGCATCACTTTCCTGCCAGGGAGCTCTAAATGCATTTCTTCCTCTGTTCCGCTGTCTCAGCACTCCTATGCTAATTTCTGTTCATGTTCAACAGCATGGACAAGCTTTGTAATAACAATCTGTAAAACCCAAACCATAGGAAGACAGATCTTTTTCAGGGTTGTGCCCTGTAATGCTACTAATTATTAAAAATTCTCAATTACTTTTCTGAAGAAATGATGATGTAGATCCTAGCTGGAATAGAACTAGAAAACCTGGAGAGAACATTTATTTCACCATCCTGATCCTGTCCTAGTAATTCACAGCACAGTCCAATTGGTTGAAAACCACAGAAGCAATGTGGTCTAGAATGACAAGCAATTGAGTTTCTAGAATCTCACTGACTGAGAAAACATATTTTCGATATGCATTAACCAGGAGACAGGGCCACTCCAAAATAAAACAAATAAGCAAGCAGCTCATGTGACTTTAGGCTGAGTTTTCACAAGCATTACTCCCTCTTTATGTTGGAGTTTGGTCCCTAGTGAACCCCTTTAGGGGCAATGGTCAGTCTCTGCCTTCCTCACCCTGTGAAGGAAGTAGGAGGCTGGAACAGTTACTAACAAGGACGTTGGTTTCATCAGGATTATGAAAGAGATGGGATGGGAAAAAAAGCTAGGGAGAAAGTCTCAGAGATTGAGCAGGGTGAGCGCAGGAGAGTGGATGATGGGAGCTGTATACAGTGTTACAGATGACTGCTATGAGGCTCAAAAAGAGCAGTTGTTTTTTTTAACGTATATAAATTTTTCCTCCAAAACTGGCACCCAAATTATTTTTAAAAATATGTGCTTGAGAAATAGTTTAATAATATCAGTTGTATAAATATGCACATAGTACATGATATTCTAAAACTTCAGTCTCTGTCATTTTGAAGGGCTTATCCCCTAGTCTAGCAGATACCATAGAGACATTTCCACTTAGCAGACATTGTACCCTTTAATAAATCAATACATATTTTTTAAAAATTGGCACCTCCCTAACCAGTATGATACCATTAATCCACAAACTCTCTCCCTTTCTACCATGAGACCCTAATCCAAGATACTATAATCTGTTGCCTGAATTGATATAAAAGCCTCCTAACTGGTTTCCCTAGTTCCATTCTTGTCAATTTGCACGGCAAGCCGGTGTGCTCTTTTTAATGCATGAATCAGATAATACTTAAAGCCATCCAATGGCTTCTTTTCACACTCAGAATAAAATCCAAACATCTGACTAGTTTGACATGATCTGGCCTCTTAATATCTCCCTTCTTTATTCCCTATCACTTGAGCTGCACCACAAATTTGTTTCTACCTGAGATTTTTGCACTTCCATTCCCTTTTAAACGGACAGATTGTCCCTTGATTTCTCCACGTTCCATCCACTCATTCCTTTCAAATTTCTACTCAAAGACCACTATGTGAAGACCACTGTTTCAATAAGAGTTTTATTGCCTACTCAATGTACATTATCCTGTCCCATCCCAAGTAGACATTGTTTTTACATGATCCTTTTTTTAAGCATGCCATCATTCTCTGGAATGAGCTTGCCCATTCCTTTGCTTACTTGTTTCTTTTCCACCATTTTCCACTAGACTCCATGATATAAAGGCTTTTGTCTCTATCACTATTTTATTCTCAGCACATGGCTATCATTGCAAATTGTCGAATAATTGAATTATGTAGACTTGAATGGGAATGATTCCCACTTAAGTCTAAAACTAATTTATGTTTGGTTAAAAAAAATCACTTTCCATTATTCTGATGATCTAATGATTATTTTTCTTACTTCCCATATCTCAAAATGTGTTTGTTAAATCTCAAATCAGGAAAAGGAAGAAAAATGATACATGAGTCTACATTCATAAGAAACAATGAGAAAACCTAGAAAACAGTAAGAACTGGAGAGAAGCACTCCTATGCTAATTTCTGTTCATGTTCAACAGCATGGACAAGCTTTGTAATAACAATCTGTAAAACCCAAACCATAGGAAGACAGATCTTTTTCAGGGTTGTGCCCTGTAATGCTACTAATTATTAAAAATTCTCAATTACTTTTCTGAAGAAATGATGATGTAGATCCTAGCTGGAATAGAACTAGAAAACCTGGAGAGAACATTTATTTCACCATCCTGATCCTGTCCTAGTAATTCACAGCACAGTCCAATTGGTTGGAAAACCACAGAAGCAATGTGGTCTAGAATGACAAGCAATTGAGTTTCTAGAATCTCACTGACTGAGAAAACATATTTTCGATATGCATTAACCAGGAGACAGGGCCACTCCAAAATAAAACAAATAAGCAAGCAGCTCATGTGACTTTAGGCTGAGTTTTCACAAGCATTACTCCCTCTTTATGTTGGAGTTTGGTCCCTAGTGAACCCCTTTAGGGGCAATGGTCAGTCTCTGCCTTCCTCACCCTGTGAAGGAAGTAGGAGGCTGGAACAGTTACTAACAAGGACGTTGGTTTCATCAGGATTATGAAAGAGATGGGATGGGAAAAAAAGCTAGGGAGAAAGTCTCAGAGATTGAGCAGGGTGAGCGCAGGAGAGTGGATGATGGGAGCTGTATACAGTGTTACAGATGACTGCTATGAGGCTCAAAAAGAGCAGTTGTTTTTTTTAACGTATATAAATTTTTCCTCCAAAACTGGCACCCAAATTATTTTTAAAAATATGTGCTTGAGAAATAGTTTAATAATATCAGTTGTATAAATATGCACATAGTACATGATATTCTAAAACTTCAGTCTCTGTCATTTTGAAGGGCTTATCCCCTAGTCTAGCAGATACCATAGAGACATTTCCACTTAGCAGACATTGTACCCTTTAATAAATCAATACATATTTTTTAAAAATTGGCACCTCCCTAACCAGTATGATACCATTAATCCACAAACTCTCTCCCTTTCTACCATGAGACCCTAATCCAAGATACTATAATCTGTTGCCTGAATTGATATAAAAGCCTCCTAACTGGTTTCCCTAGTTCCATTCTTGTCAATTTGCACGGCAAGCCGGTGTGCTCTTTTTAATGCATGAATCAGATAATACTTAAAGCCATCCAATGGCTTCTTTTCACACTCAGAATAAAATCCAAACATCTGACTAGTTTGACATGATCTGGCCTCTTAATATCTCCCTTCTTTATTCCCTATCACTTGAGCTGCACCACAAATTTGTTTCTACCTGAGATTATTTGCACTTCCATTCCCTTTTAAACGGACAGATTGTCCCTTGATTTCTCCACGTTCCATCCACTCATTCCTTTCAAATTTCTACTCAAAGACCACTATGTGAAGACCACTGTTTCAATAAGAGTTTTATTGCCTACTCAATGTACATTATCCTGTCCCATCCCAAGTAGACATTGTTTTTACATGATCCTTTTTTTAAGCATGCCATCATTCTCTGGAATGAGCTTGCCCATTCCTTTGCTTACTTGTTTCTTTTCCACCATTTTCCACTAGACTCCATGATATAAAGGCTTTTGTCTCTATCACTATTTTATTCTCAGCACATGGCTATCATTGCAAATTGTCGAATAATTGAATTATGTAGACTTGAATGGGAATGATTCCCACTTAAGTCTAAAACTAATTTATGTTTGGTTAAAAAAAATCACTTTCCATTATTCTGATGATCTAATGATTATTTTTCTTACTTCCCATATCTCAAAATGTGTTTGTTAAATCTCAAATCAGGAAAAGGAAGAAAAATGATACATGAGTCTACATTCATAAGAAACAATGAGAAAACCTAGAAAACAGTAAGAACTGGAGAGTACAGAGAAAGGGAAAGAGAGAGAGAATCTGCTGATAACTTTTATGTTTCCATTTGTCATCAATAAGTGCCGTGAAGCGAAAGTAGCTCAGTTGTATCCGACTCTTTATGACCCCATGGACTATAAAACTACATTCCATGGAATTCTCCAGGCCAGAATACCAGAGTGAGTAGCTTTCCCCTTCTCCAGGGGATCTTCCCCACCCAGGAATTGAACCAGGGTCTCCTGCATTGCAGGCAGATTCTTTACCAACTAGGCTATGAGGGAAGTCCCTTGTGCCATGAAAAGGTTTGCCAAATAACAGTGTCATGAGTTAAGATCTTTGAGCTAGAAAGTAATGCAGCCTGCTTGTGAAACTAAGGGTATTTGACTAGAGCAAAAGTATTCTAATTTTGTCTACATCTTTGAAAAATAAATTTTTTAAAGCAAGGTGTGGTATAATAAAGAATATATCTGGTTCATCCTCTACCACTCCCCCTTGCTGTTCCTGGCATAGAACTCAAAAATCCTTGAAACTTCCACAGTTATAGGATTGTCTCTGTTATCTTAATGAGGTGACTCATGGTAGGACCCTAGGTAGCTTCAGGATGGGGGCTGGTCACCAGAAAGACCAACAATCAGGTGGTTAGACTGTTGGAAGTTAGGGCTAATTCAACCTCTGGGGAATGTAGTGGGTTGCAGATTGAGTTCAGTCTTGTAGCTAATGATTTAATCAATCTGGCTGATGTAATGAATCCCCAATAAAACCTTTGGAGGTGAAAGCTAAGAGGGATTTCTTAGCTGGTAAACACACTGATATGCAGGGTATGGGGTGAAGGGTCATGAGCCCTTACTCCATCGGTAGAGGGTACGGAAATTCTGCATTCTAGACTCTTCCAAACCATGTCCTATATATGCCCTTTATAATAAAAATATGACCATTAAACAACCCAGAGCTTTTAGAGAGCTCTGAGTTGTTCTAGTCAATTATTGAACCTGAGCAAGTCAGGGGAATCCTCAAATTTATAGCTCATTTTTCAGAAATGGGGTGGCCCTTGATAACTGCTTGCTGGTGCTTGAATTAAGGATAATCTTGTGGAGGACTGAACCCTTAAGTCTGTGAGGTCTAACGGTAACTCCAGGTAACTAGTATTAGAATTGCATTGCAGTACCCCTGCTTAGGACAGAAAGAGCACAAAAGATTCAGACATATAAGATGAAAAAAGTGTATTATCAGACATAATTTACTTACTAAATAATTTCCATTCAGCTTTAAAGACACCAAAAGTCTAGCAAGTGATGTCTTTGAAGATTTAGAATCAGGGCTACCTTCTTAAATAGTAAAAAGTACCCTGCCAGCTAGACTCTAATCCTGTCCTAAATTGGGACCAAGGGAAATAGCATAAAGGTTTTCACAGCTATGCAGATACATGGCACTTCTCTAATTTATAAAATTCTAATTTAATTTTTTATTTCTCTAATTTTATTTTTTTAATGTACAGAAAACATCATGCAAGTAATTTCTATCTATAAAACTTTTGATTGCTGCCATTAAATTGTCTGGCAAATACCCATGAAACATTTGAGGACTAGAAAACATCCGTGCAGAGGGCTCACTCCATCCAAGATTCATGCAAGTTGGGCTTTATAAGATATAATCAACTCTTGGTTATTGCTTTGTACCCCAATATTAGTTCCCCAAAGCCACAGAATCTCCCTGAGAGCTACATCTGTAGACTTTTTACTTACTGGCTGGCCTGGACACATTCAGCAGATCCAACAGACAGGCATTTCTTACTCCCCCTTAGTCAGGTCCAAATCAGAGTTAAAGGAGAATTTAGTTCCTTAAGAAATTATTTCTACTGTGAAAGCCACTCACTATTTTTGCTTTACTTTTTAAACTTAGTAGACTGGGAGCTTCGCTAGTGGCTCAGTGGTAAAAGAACCTACCTGCCAAAGCAGGAGTCACAGGTTCAGTCCCTGGTCCGGGAAGTTCCCACATGCCACGGAGCAACTAAGCCAGGGCACCACAACTGCTGAGCCTGTGCTCTGGAGCCTGGGAACAGCAACTACTGAAGCTCACATGCCCTAGAGCCTTTTTTTTTAATGTAAAGAATGCACATTAATGTTGCTCATTAATGTACATTTAATGTTGCTCTGCAACAAGAGAAGCCACAGCAATGAACAGCATGTGTATTGCAACTAGAGAAAAGCCCATGAAAAAATGAAGGTCCAGCACATCCACAAATAAATAAAATAAAATTATTTTTAAAAATTAGCAGATTGGATCAATAGATTGATTGAACCAACAGGCTGGAATTATCGATTTAAAAAAACAATAGCATTTCAGGAAAACAATTGACTGTCATAGAACTAATTAATCTTGAACAAAAAATTGGGCAGTGTCAATTTAGAATTCAGTCCTTCCTGTATTTCCTTTTCATTGCTTTCTCAACTCTGAGGTTTCAAAACTTGAAGCTCCCAACACCCCCTTCCCCCAAATAATTTATGCTCTGAACCATAATTTTTCCCTTTGCCCTCTTCACTTATCCATACCCTGGTTGAATTTGTGACTATTTTTCACTAACTGAGAGAAAACAAACAAACAAACAACCAACCTTCCTGGTGTACTAAAGGGCTTCCCTGGTGGCTCAGCTGGTAAAGAATCCACCTGCAATGCAAGAGACCCCAGTTCAATTCCTGGGTCGGGAAGATCCGCTGGAGAAGGGATAGGCTATGTACTCCAGTATTCTTGGGCTTTCCTGGTGGTTCAGCTGGTAAAGAATCCACCTGCAATAAGGAAGACCTGGGTTCGATCCCTGGATTGGGAAGATCCCCTGGAAAAGGGAAAGGCTACCCACTTCCAGTATTCTGGCCCGGAGAATTCCATGGACTATATAGTTCATGGGGTAACAAAGAGTCGGACACGACTGAGCAAGATGTACTAAATGACAAGAAAGTACTTATTATATATCAGAAAAAGGTTTTAAACATTTTGGGATAAGGAGAGAGAGGGGAGGGAATGTGTGAGATTATATCCTTTAAGTCAGAATTTATCAAATAGCATGCATCAAAACTGCCTGCTTTATAGCAGATTCCTGGGTCATACTCCCAGACTCTCTGATATAGTAGGTCTGGGTTAGGTTCAGAGAATCCACATTTCCAACAAGCCCTGAGGTGAGGCAGATGCCACTAATCCAGTGAGCCATGTTGAGAACAACTGCTTTAAATTAACCTGGGGGGTGAGTGGGGCTCAAAAGGGAGGGGATATATGTATACATATAGCTAATTCAGGGCTTCCCTAGTGGATCAGACATAAAGCATCTGCTTGCAATGCAGAAGACTTGGGTTCCATCCCTGGTTGGGAAGATCTCATGGAGGAGGGAATGGCAACCCTCTCCAGCTTTCTTGCCTGGAGAATTCCATGGACACAGGAGTCTAGCGGGTTACAGTCCATGGGCTGCAAAGAGTAGGACACGACTGAGCGACTGCCACACACATAGCTGATTCACCTTGCTGTACAGCAGAAACTAACACAACACTGTAACACAAATATACTCTAATATGAAAATAATAGAGCAAATAAAATAAATATTTTAAAAGCAAATCTAAAAAAAATAATTAACCTGTTGACTGCATAATCTGTCTAAGCATTAGAATGCAAATATGAGCAATAATCTGGAATTTTCTATCCAAACTTTCTAGTCAAAATTTGGGAATTTGTTATAACAGTCTTGAGCTGCTATTGGAAGAAGAGTACTACATTGGGTCAAGATCTGTATTTGATGTCTGCTCAGCTACTCACTGGGAGTAGTGTCATGAAAATGCTCTTTTAAATCTCCAAGACTCTCTTCTGTATTTGAATAATCAGAAAACAAATCCAGGCATTCAACTTCACTGTGAGGCTCAAAAAACAAAACACATGTGAAATTGCCAGGTAAACTATCAAGTGTCCTACACATGGTTGGCCCTCCTCATCTATGGATGGAGAAACTGTGGGAGAGAGGGCCAGCTAGGCTATACCACTTTATGTATGGGACTTGAGCTTGTGTGCATTTCAGGATCTGCAGGGGTCCTGAAAGCAGTTTTAGCAGATACTAAGGGATGATTATAATGGTCCTAAAGTAACTGGCTGCCCCAAGTAGCTGTCAAGAATGAAATGACAGGGACTTCCCAGGTGATCCTGTGGCTAAGACTCTGCACTCCCAATGCAGGGGGCTGGGGTTTGTCCCTGGTCAAGGACTATCCCACAGGCCGCAACTAAAAGTTCACATGCTGCAACAAAAGATCCGAGTGCCGCAACAAAGACCCTGCACAGGCAAAATTAAAAAAAAAAATGAAATGACAAAGGTTCAAGGCCTGTTTTCTGAAAATTAGAGCTACTTGTGCTCCCTGTGTCATTCACAAACTCTTTTCTTTCTTAAGTGTACAAGAAACACTGTACTAAGCTTTGACAGGAGGCTTTTGATGCCCAGGGGAGCCTCATGCACAGCACAGATCTTTGTAAAACAGAGAGAAACTCTCTGACATCCTACATATTCCAAGAGGAGCCCTAGTCCCTGTCATGGAAAATCTGTAAGAACACCTGTACAATCTTTATTAGCGTCAGTGTGTTCAGAAAGAATCAGAACAGAGCTGCATAAAAATACGTCATTGAATGTATGCAATTCCATTTTTTCACCTCATCCCTCCTATGGCACTTAAAGTCTGTTTCGATGGATACTTAAATTCTCATTTTGTTAATTGAGGTCTATACTAATTGCCCAGGACTCATTTCCCAGTAGTACTGTGTTGCTACATTCCATTATCACAAAGTCTAACTGAATTATTAAAAGAACACTCTAAGTTTGTTTCTGAAAAATAAATAAATAATTGGGGAAGAGGGAGAGAATTCCCTGATGATAGCACACACTGCTATACATTCCATTAATTAGACTCCAAATCCCATGCTTACAGTATCTATACCACCAAATCCTGAAAACAGGCAGCCTTCAAGTGATAAAGCTCCAGATCCTGGACCATCTGAGAGGAGCCATCGTATGTCCCCGCAATAATTCTCTAATGCTAGAGCTAAGGGCTTCTCAGGTAGCTCAGTGGTAAAGAATCCACCTGCCAATGCAGGAGGCTCAGGTCTGATCCCTGGGTCAGGAAGATCCCCTGGAGGAGGAAATGGAAAATCACTCCAGTATTCTTGCCTGGAAAATTGCATGAGCAGAGGATCCTGGTAGGCTATAAGTACATGGGGTTGCAAGGAGTTGGACACGACTGAGTACTCATGCTGCTTAGCTAGAGTTAAGGCAAAAACAAGTGGTGTCTCTGCAAAGGACAATTTCAACCCTTTGGAAGCAGTTCTTGCTGGAAGCAGCCCTTGTAGAAAGTAGAATTGCACTTGAAGAGGTGTTTTTTCTTTTTTTCTCTCTCATCTGGTGAGGTCTCTAATACTCAAGATTTTTCTTTCCCTGACATAGGAGTGAGTGAACACTCAGGTGCTGAATAAAGGGACACAAGATTCCATACAGAGCTGAAAAGAACTGAGGTGGGGTAGTGAACTCAGATCATGTGATGCCAGGGCCCCACCCACCTGTTGACACAACAAATGAGAGTGTAGGTCCTAAAGAGACAAACTGTGAGACAAACTAAGACAAACTGTGGTGCTGGAGAAGACTCCTGAGAGTCCCTTGGACTGAAAGGAGATCCAACCAGTCAATCCTAAAGGAAATCAACCCTGAATATTCACAGGAAGGACTGATGCTGAAGCTCCAGTGCTTTGGCCATCTGATGCAGAGAGCTGACTCATTGGCAAAGACCCTGATGCTGGGAAAGATTGAAGGCAGAAGGTGATGACAGAGTATGAGATGTTTGGATGGAATCACTGACTCAATTGACATGAGTTTGAGCAAGCTCTGGGAGATGGTGAAGGACCGGGAAGCCTAGCATGCTGCAGTCCATGGGGTTGGGAAGAGTCAGACACTACTGAGCGACTGAACAACAAAAAAAGAAAGAGACAAGAGTAGAGCCATTTTGGAAAAGGACCAGGGAAGGGCCTTGGGCAAAACAGGTCGTGTAAGCTAAAGAACAAAGGCCCTGGGCGTCTGAGTCCCAGAAACAAAAACCCGGCTGGCAGGAAGGAAAAAATAATTTTATCTCCATTATACTAAGAAGTATGCCTTGCTGCCAGAAGACTAGAAGCTCAACTATAAATTTTAACCATATCAGTTTTGGGTTACCTTGCAGAAAATTATCATGCATTTCTTTCCCCTCACAGAAGCACTCTCTATAGAGTCTCCTATTGCTGATCAAGAAGCTTGACAATTTCTGGAAATTATCAGTGATCATGAAACAAGCCCTCCCTTTTGTCATAAAAGCAACATGTCCCTTCTACTCTGGGAGCTGGCTCTTTTTCTTCTCCCTTGTGCACAAGCTGTCTCTTCTAATAAAAAGCTTTGCTTGCCTAAGGGTCATGTAGAAGCGATATTCATAACTGTCCAAGAAGAATCTGGAAAGGGCCTGGTATCTCCAACAGGCATAGGGAAAGCTCAGAAAATACGGGAGGAAGGGGAGGAGAAAGCTACAATTTCACTTACATATTTCCTCATCAGAACTTCATCTTGACTTCTGGGATTCCCATGCTATAGCTCTAAGAATATCTCTCATCAGAAAGGGGCAACCCAAAGCCCCCAAGGACAATCGATGAAGGCATTAAGAATGTGACCATATTTGGAAACAGGGTCTTTGTTGACATTCAAGTTAAGGTGGGTCATCAAAGTGGGCCCTAATTCACTATGATTGTGTCCTTAAAAAAAAAAAAAAAAGAAACACATAATTGAACAGAGATAGACACAGAAAAAGGAAGAACATCATGCAAACATTAAGGGAGAGGTCAGGCTCATGATCTACCAGCTAAGGAATGCCAAAGACTGTCAGCAAACCAACAGAAGCAAGAAGACAGGCATAAGACGGCTTTATCCTCACAGCCCCCAGAAGGAACCTTGCTAATACCTTGATCTTGGGCTTAAAGCTTCCAGAATTGTGAGAAAATAAATATTTGTTATTTAAGCCACTCAGTTTGATACTTTGTTACAGCAGGTACAAGAAAGGAATACAATGATCACAACTAGGATTGCCCGG
This sequence comes from Madoqua kirkii, assembly GCA_006408675.1. NCBI lineage: Eukaryota > Metazoa > Chordata > Mammalia > Artiodactyla > Bovidae > Madoqua > Madoqua kirkii. The sequence continues at coordinate 23,858 of SJYC01036667.1, read as the reverse complement.
GCACCCTTGGTCAGCCCATACACTAACACCGGAAAGATACAGACATGAATAGCATGGCCCTTGCACAAGGATGACACACAAGTTCAGGGAGTGTTCTATGTTTTGGAGAATGAGCTGGAAGATTAGGTTTGATATACATACACTACCGAGTGTAAAATAGATAGTAGGAACCTGTGGAATAGCACAGGGAGCTCAGCTCAGTGCTCTGTGATGACCTAGAGGGGAGGGGAGGGGAGGGGAGGGAGGCTCAAGGAGGGATATATGTATACTTACAGCTGATTCACACTGTCGGTGCTGCAGAAACTAACACAGCACTGTAAAGCATTATCCTACAATTAAAAATAAAAGAGACTAGGATTGGCCTAGGTATCAGCAGAATTGTCAAGTAACTCTATTCATCCTGGCCTTTCTTTATCAGCCCAATTTCTCGTTTGAGGTACCAATGTCCCAGAGCTAACCCCTCTGCTCTGTTTGACAGCACCCGTCTGCTATTTCAAAATTCATTTGCAAACTCTTTCTGGTTATAACACGTGTTAGAAGATTTCAGGGAATGCAATCTTTATACTGTGAGTTCATTCATTAAGTTAACAAATGGTTATATGCATCTCCTATTTAAAAGTCATTCTTCCAGGTGCTGGGCATGTATCACTGAACAGGAAAAAAAAAAAATCCCTTTCCTCACAAGAGATTGTATTCTAGTGGATTTATAATCTGGACTAGAACTCAATCCCCAAATCCTTATTTTATACCAAAAAGTGAAATGTGTTTATTTTCAAAAAGAATAAATTCTAATTAAATCCATTTTCTCAAAGTACCTTACAGGAAACCTCCATCAGAATCTCTTAACATGCTTGTCCAAATAAAGATTATTAGGCTTAACAGTGGATCCACTCAGTTAAACTCTAGAGGGGTGGGGATGTAGTAATTTTAACATTCTTAGCATGAATGTTCCCTAATCTTACTTAGTTCTTTTCCTAGACTAAGGGGAAGGAGGTAGAGGTCTGAGATTTCAAAGGGAATGCTAATTCACAGGGAGATGGAATGAGTTCATGTTTCATAAACAAATGTTTACTGGGCATCCAAAGACAATGGAACACAGAGGGGACACCAATCAAATAGGCTTTACTAGGTTTCTCGCTGTCTATCACTTTATTATAGTTTTCTATAACTGTGGGCTTCCCAGGTGGCTCAGTGGCAAATGCGGATTTGATCTCTGAGTTAGGAAGATCCCCTGGAGGAGGAAATGCAACGCACTCCAGTATTCTTGCCTGGGAAATCCCATGGACAGAAGAGCCTGGTGGGCTACAGTCCAGGGGGTCACAAAGAGTTGGACACAACTGAGCACATAAGTCTAGGTGATAGCTCCTTCCTGGGACAGGTCACCTATTTAAAATTTTTTTTTTAGGCTATAAGAAGGATGTAAATGGTTCTTGAGTCTTTTGGGCCTTGTTTATTTTCAGCTGAAAATAATCCACATGCCAGAGTGACACACCTGGGGGTGGCCCACCCTGAACCCCATCACTAGTCTATTAGCACAGAAAATACAGTCAATGTCAGTCATTAGCAATGATTTAAGCTAATCAAAGTTAACCAATCTCTACTCTAGCTGAAATTCATTCAGCTATTAAAGTTATCATCATCAAATCAAAAAAACAGAATAGAAGAAACAAGCAAAAAATTAAAACAAAAAACTCCACCCCCAAATCTCTATCACAAAAGAGATTTCTAAATAGGCTCTTTGTCATTGCACTTGGAATTTGAATTTAATTTGCATTTATCTCATGATTAAGCCTTTTGGAAAACAGACTGACACTTCAATAAATTTTGAGTAGCCTTGAAGCAGAATTTCTTATAGAGACTCTGAGAAGTTCATTAATCCATTCCCTACAGGACACTGTGCCCTTGGGTAGAGACTTCCCTTTCTCACGCAAAAAGTCGTCAATAGGATGCAATCTATCAAGATGTAACGTTGCCAACAAACATTGGTAAAACCCAGTCCCCTTCCCCACATTCAATTTAATAGTTTGTTTTCTGAAGGTAGGTGGGACAATTAACAGACAAAGGAATTGCTCAGACCACATAGGAAATCTGCTTCAGTTCAATCACTTATTCCTAAATGTTATCATTTGACAAAAATCTGAAGTAATAGTTCAACCCAACTTTCTCCATTTCTGTTTCATCCAAAACACTGGCAATATGAAGCACAAAGGTGAAGGCTTATTTGTAAGATGAATGATTTAGAATGAGTTGGGACATAGGTTTCAAAGAATTCATAGAATTCAGAGTTCATAACTGGAAATTGAATGAATGCTTACCTTTAGTCTGTCTTGGTAACTGTGATATATATTCCACCTTCACATGTAAAACGAATTATAAGTAAGATTAATAGATTAAGAAGAACATTAATCTTGCTAAATAGGTGAGTATCATTCTGAACACTCTACACACAAAAATGAAGTCAAAGCATTCATCTCCACAGGTAAAAAGTATTCTGGTCACCAATACCCGTTCTGGGACAGGGAGAGCAGGGTGTATGTGGAGGGTTTCCTCATACCAATAAGCAATTCTCTGTGATACCAGCTGGGTGTCCCACAATTCAACTCACTTCTGATACCACCTACCTTAAAATAGCATCAGATTCCTGGGTTATGGGGTCAGTACTACAAGACTGCTACCCTCCCACCCCTAATGCAGAAGCCAGTTCCAAACCCAGGTTATTGCCTGTGCTTCTGATTGACTGGCTATAGATCCGAGATTCCAATGACTTCCTCCTTCCTTGGGCCCAATTACTTTGCTAGAATGGCTCACAGAACTTAGAGAAATAGCTTACTTACTAGATCACTGGTTTATTATATGAGGATGTAACTCAGGAACAGCCAGATGGACCAGATGCAGAGAGAAAAGTGTATGGGATGGGACACGAAGCTTCCAGGCTCTTTTCAGGTGCGCTGCTCACTCTCCCCACATCTCCAAGTGTTTATCAAGTTGGAAGCTCGCCTAATGCTGTCCTTTTCAGTTTTGATACAGGCTTCAGTACAGAGGCAGCAGTGATTAAGTCACAGGCCCCTCATTATTGATTCAGCCCAGTCAGGAAGTCAAGGGGTGGGACTGAAAATTCCAACCCTCTATTCATAGTTGATTCCTCTGGCAACCAGCCCCCATTCTGAAGGTGTTTTCACACCATTACTATTAACTGAACTCCAGGAGTTGGTGATGGACAGGGAGGCCTGGCGTGCTGTGATTCATGGGGTCGCAAAGAGTCGGACATGACTGAGCGACTGAACTGAACTGAACTGACTAGCCTGTGGAAGGAACCTCATTTTGAATAACAAGGCACCCATTTCACCTTTATGATTCTGAAGTGGTTTCAGTCACTGAGAACAGAAGACCAACTATTATCATGTTGATGTATGGCAAAACCAATACAATATTGTAAAGTAAAAAAATAATAATAATAATAAAATAAAATATGGAAAAAACAAAAAAACCCCAACAACCACAGCAACAAAAAGACACTCTCATTACTTTTATTGTCCAGGCAATCCCAAGGGGTTTAGGAGCTCTGAGTCAGGAACCACCATGGAGAACAAATATGCATTTCTCCCAGATCACAGCATTAAAAAAAAAAAAATTCAAAAGGTCCTGCTTGCTGTTTAAAATAAAATCTTAACAGAAATTAGGCAAATCAGAAATCACCAAGCTTGTGCCTGAAATGTCAGAGCTAATTTAAATGAAAGACTGGCAACATCTGGTGAGACAGTTAACTCTTTTTCAGTTTCAATATCCCTGTCTGCCCTTTATGCTACAAGGAAAATTTTAAGCATGCCCTGGATGAGAACAGTGTCAAAGGAGAGAAGATATCAGCTAAACCTTTGTCCACTGAAAGGTAAAAATACAATAAAATATTATCTTGCTTGTTAATGGTTTATAATGCTAAGTGCAGAGTTTTCAGAGGGGACTTCCCTGGAAGTCCAGTGGTTGAGACTTCTCACTTCCCCTGTAGGGCACACCAGTTCAATACCTGGGAGGGGCTGGCATACCATGCCACCATCAGGGACTTGGTGGCCTTATTTTCATGCATATTCTCTACAATTAGGGTTTCCCTGCTAGTTCATCCATAAGGAATTTGCCTGTCAATGCAGGAGACCTGGTTCAGTTCTTGGCTGAAGATCTCCTGTAAAAGGAAATGGCAACCTTGCAACTGCCACACCAGTATTTTGCCTCAGAAATCCCTTGGACCCAGGAGTTCATGAGGTCGCAAAGAGTCTGAGCTACAATCACATTCATTTTCTTTCACTTTTCTCTATGTTTTGGTTTTTTTTTTAAATTTTTATTTTTTGTTTAATGCTTATTCCATTTCACAGCACTGCATTGGTTCTGCCATACATTGACATGAATCAGCCACAGGTGTGGACGATCTCCCCATGTTAAAGCCCCCTCCCACCTCCCTTCCCTGCCCATCCCCCCGGTTCATCCCATACACCGGCCCCAAGCATCCTGTATCCTGTATTGAACATAGACTGGTGGAAAAGTGACTAGGTATAGGAAAACAGGAGTTTTAATCCTTCAACCAGAAATCAGGTAATAAGCAGGATTGTTGTTGTGTTAGTGTTTCAGTTGTGTCTGACGCTTTTGCAACCCCAGGGACTATAGCCCGCCAGGCTCCTCTGTCCATGAAATTTTCCAGACAAGAATACTGAAGTGGGTGAACATTTCCTTCTCCATGGGATCTTACCAACCCAGGGATCCAACCTTCTTTTCCTGCAGTGTTAGGTAGATTCCTTACTGCTGAGTCACCAGGGAAGCCCAAACAGGTGGGATCAGTTCAGTTCAGTTGCTCAGTCGTGTCTGACACTTTGCGTCCCCATGGACTGCAAGTAAACTACAGTCTTAAGGATGGTATACTCATTTCTAACTCTGAATTTCCTCCAACTCCAAATCTGGCTGTTGTTGATGGTGGTGGGGCCGGTTCCCTAGCTATGTGGGGAGGCTCTGTGCTCATTATGTTGCTGCCTCTACTACCTCCTTGCACAGATAATAAACCTGTTAAAGGCACTAACTGGGTAAAACCTAAATTTGATTCAGTAAAAAATGACAGAGTCTAACTCAGTGGTTATCTGGCCTAGTGGTCTCTGACCCTGTCACCCCAGGCCTCTCAGACAGAGAAGTGGGTTTATTTCCCTCCCTCCTCTGGCAAGTGGCCGATGTGTGACTACACGTGGTACACCCCAGCTTTACCTTAGAAGCCAGAAAAATATCCTGGGAGGAAATTCATAAAGCCACTGGACAGTAAAATAATTATATCATAACTTCTTTCCTTTTTTCTTCCTTTCTTGTTCCCATCAGTCAGTGCTGAATGAGGAATTTATAAAAGTGAAGGGCCTGGGCATTCAGAGTGTTATAGCATGTGAGGCAGCATATAGGAGTCAAGACTTATTGTTTTTATATGGGTACTCCTGAGGGCAGGCGCCAGCTGTCACCTCCCGTCCTCTGGTCCAGCAAAGTTGAAAAGGTGCCTGATTAGAGGGAAAGTTCATTTGGAGCAATCTGGCACGTTCCTGAGTGACTGATGGCAGGATTCCTGTTGGGAAGCAATTTTCCGTGGACCACTCACATTTCTGCATGTCTTTTGAGTAGAGGCACTGAGAGATTTTGCTCTAGACTCTCTTTTCAAGGATGTTTGTATAAGCAAACAGCCTTAGATGAGAGAGATAGTATCTCATTCCTTGGTCAGAAGACAGATTTGTCAACTCTCCAGGACCATAGAGATAATGGGTAGGCCTGTCAGCAAGCTCCTGTAAAGGATTTAGGTTCCTTACACTCAGGGTTCCTCAGCTGTGACACAACCCTCCGTGTGCACAGTCTCTGTGGGAATGTTCCACACCAAACCTGTGAGACTTGAGGGACAAGGGGAACAGATGCAAATATAAAGCTCATGCTGCCTGCTGTGTTGTGGGTAATAAAGACCTTTGTCTCTGACCTTGGAGTACGGTGTCTCCTGCCAGCATCCATTAAAATGTGGCAGACTAACTCCTTAGCTTGCGAGCAGGGTAGAATTGCAAACTAGTGATAGCTATTGACAAATATCTCCCCTGTGGTTGCTCTTAAAACTATGGTGCAATCTGTCCTCGAAAAATTATTTGAAGGGTATACAGCCCCAGTGAACGTGCCAGAGCACGTTTCCCAATCTTCCACCTTGAAATAAATCCAGTGACTGAGGGATCTGGCTGTTTAGACAGTCTATAGTTTGCTTGTATGTGTTTTCTTCCTGCCAGCATCTTTCTCACATTCTCTGATGTAATCATCGAATTTCATATAGACTTTTTTATGAAAGTAAGGTACACTGTCTATACATTCTCTCTGATTTGTTAGTCCTTAAAACTAACCATAAGGTTTGGTGGGTGATTATATCAATATCCTGTAATCTAATGCAATGTAATCCCATTAGCACTGTCTGCTTTCATAGCTCCATGTGTCCCTGAATTTAATTTGCCCATGGTTGTACACATGCACAGGAATAATTGTAATGTATTGCTTTCAGTAGGTGATTTAAATGATATAGACATGTCTTGTCTTCCTCGTTCCTTGGTTCCTGATGTATGAATGTGTGAAACAGGACTTGAGACACTGAAACGGTTTAGGTAGGAAACAAATGCACCAGAGACATGAAATTGTGAAACACGAACTGGGTTCTCCCTCTAATTTCAATGTAGGTTGTTTCTCAAACTGAGCAGAATCCTGAGGGGTCATTCCAAGTAGAAAGGACTATCTGTGTCCCTTGCCTCTTATTTGTAGAAAAGTTGAAGTCTTTCAGCTCCCCTGAGGCACAAAAGAGTACATTCAAGCAGTCAGTTATTAGGACAATAGAGTCACAGAATTTTAGGTTCCTTCCTAAAGGACAGGCAACAGTGTCTGATGCATATTGCTGAGTTGTTTTACAGACATGTATAACTGCCACCAGAGGGAGAAAAGCTAACTGCATGATGACCAGACTATAGCCATGACATAAGCTGCTCCATCTTGAGCTGCATAAATCTATGGCTAGCACGATTCCAACAACTGGCCTCAAAGGAATGGGATTAACATTAGTGCTCATAATAATCTGTATCTTCGTAGGCATCAAAATAATTGTGGCTTATTCTGTGGGCAATTTATGTTGTCAGCAAGGAGATGCTATGGATCCATGTTGACATCTTCCACTCAAAGTTCTTGATGACCTTTCTCAGCCTAAAGCAGCTACAGAAGATCAGCCTTTGCCCCTGATCCCATAGAAATGGAATGATGTCTGACAGTGGGGATCTGTAAGAGCTTCTAAAAGCTAACAGTAAATAGACTCCATCAAGCTATATTTTAACTTAACTCTACACCAGGTACCCCATGCTTCACTGGTCCACTCCAAGCATACCTCTCAAATCTTTTGATCACACATTGCTTTGTCTAACCTGTTGTCTCTTTCTTAGCCTGAAGAAGTAGGAATGAAGAATACGTGCTTAATGGATGAATAGATCTTTTCCCCAGCTTCCCCCTCAGTAACCCCATGAGCAGACTATGTGAACAAGACAGCACATGAAGAAAGATAACAAAAAATCAACAAGTGTGCGCACAATGGAAGATGGCAAAGAATATAAACTCCTACTTCAATGACTAACTGCAACTAGCTTCCCTTTAAAATTTTTTATGGCCAAGTAGAATCTTAAGAGTTGGTTCCAGGACATGAGACTGCCATCTCCCCAGGTTGCCCACCTCCTGGATAAAGTAACTTCTCCTTTTCCAACCAATATTTGTCTCTCAAGTACTGGCTTTCAAGTGGCAGCTGAATCTGAGTTTGGTAACATTTCAATGACCATGGTCAAGTGAATTAATCTTTCAGGGCATATCTGCTTATTTGAAGGAGATGGATTAAACTATTTTAAGAATAACTCTAACATCTTATGAAATTATACCTTTTTTGTTGCTAAGTATTATCATTAATATATGGACAATTCTTCAGAAAGAGTGTTTTAGATTAAATTTTGATATTCATAGTCTTTCCATTGGCAATCAATCTATAATGAAGATAACATAAAATAAAAGATTTTGACAAGTGGCCATAAACTCAATCATGATAAAAGATATCCCTAGCTTCTTCATGGCTATTAGATTCTGATTTCTAAGTAGTTCCTTGAAGTGCCCTATTACCTCTAATAGGTAATGTAAGTTACTTCTTTGATGATGAGATACTTCCTTAAAGAGTTGTTCAGTCACACTGTTGAGTCTGACACTTTGCAACCCCATGGACTGCAGCATGCCAGGCCTCCCTGTCCCTTACCATCTCCCGAAGTTTGCCCAAGTTCATGTCCCTTAAAGGGTAGAACACTATTAACTTCTCTATCATTGATTAAAACAGACAATAACTTACAAAGTTACAATAGAAGTTAAATAATTTTAAAGATAGGTATCATTCAGCTTTTTAAATGATTAATGAAAAATTATTCCAGACAGAGTAAAGGCAGGTCTGTGTAGATTTTGCTTCAGAGTCTGTCTCTGGTACTAATTCTCTGTGATACTCCAAACTCCCCAATTATTTGGCCTGTACCACAAGCCCAGCACCGACAATGCCTCTTACTTTGAATGCATCTGTCCCTTTTCTTACAATTCAAAATATACTACCTTTCCCAATAGTTCGTCGTGTCCTAGATCACTGACAACCAAAATCATTGTCTGTGAAGCTGGCCCCAAGTCACTATTTTCTGTTCATGGCCAGCTTTCATTTCCACCACCTTTGGTCAGAGGTTTTCTATTTTCCGATAAGGGGCTAAATTGTACTCCACTGTATATAATCATGGCATCTTGCTTTATTTTGTTCTCCTTCCTTTCCTCTCTTCTTATTAAAAAGAACTTCCAATCTATAAACTATAATCAATACACAGTTACAAAAAGAAGAATTTCTAAGGGCTGAACCCAAAATGAGTAATAGAATTCTCAATACAAAATGCAGAATCCAGGCAGCAAAGAACTGGTATTACTCTTTTCCTACCCTTCTAATGTGTTTCAGAATCAAAATGATTCCTTCCTAAAACAATGCCTTACAGCCAAGCGAGGGGCATACTGCTGTGGTCAACTGAAAATGCAATTTTGCCAAAGAGAATTGCAATCTAATCTGGGTAACATTTACAAATCAGAGTTTGTTTTTTCAGTTTTTTGCACGGCAGCTGTGTTTTGCTTAATGGTAAGAACTGACAGAACCCAGATAATTTTGTAGATGAAATCAACAGGCAAATGAATTAAAGACCACTCCACTGCAATGTTAAAGAAAAACAAAAAGTGTTGGAAAAACAATGATATGTAAATAGGAAAATGCATAGTAGCTTTGTAAGAAATACTTAAAGGTGAAAACTAGCCTCTATATGATAACTTCAGAGCAAATACTGAAAATGGCCAATTGATTTTTTGTTCTTTCATAAACAATTTTCCAGTGGAAAAATTTTAGCTCAACAATGAGTTAGGAAATCTGAAGTCTAGTCTCATTTAATTACTGATTTATATATTACCCTGTAATGGCTATTAATTTCAGCACTTCAATTTCTGCATTTAAAAAACAAAACAAAGTAGGATGAGACAACATTTATAATGAACCTATATTCTCTCACTTAATTCTCTCAATAATCTCAATAGGAATACATTGTATCTCTATTTTTCAGATAAGAAAACTGAAGTTGCAATATGTTAATTTGTCCATATTAATAGTCATTAAGAGCACCATCTAGAGACCAAACTGAAGCCTTTCTGTCTGTATGATAGATGCTTACTGCATATGTATATAAAGCTCCTTAGAAAACTTCTTGACAGACATATGAACTTTGAATGAATGCATATGAGGTTATCATTGCTTGAAATATATTACAAACTGAGGAGGACTCTATCTCAAAAACTATGTTGTTTAACAATCATTAGAAGATAAGGAAAACATTATTTCACAATTACTAAAAAGAGAGAATCTAATTATATAGGAAACAATCATCTGGTGGAGAATAAAAGGAAAAAAACAGTCTTTTCGGATATTTGATATAAATTAATAAACACTAAACATTTTTTATCATGATAGAAAACAGAGAAGGTAAAATCACCAACATCAGGAAAAAAAAAAAGACAGCAATATATACCTTAAAAGCATTAAAAACATAAGAGAGATGCTGATAAGAATGTAAATTGGTATAGCCACTGTGAAAAACAGTATTAAGGGTTTTCAAGAAAACTAAAAACAGAACCATCACAGGACTTCCCTGGTGGTCCAGTGGATCATGGAGAAAGCAAGGGAGTTCAAGAAAAACATTTAATTCTGCTTCATTGACTACAGTAAAGCCTTTGACTGTGCGGATCACAACAAACTGGAAAATTCTTAAAGAGATGGGAGTAGCAGACCACCTTACTTATATGTGGGTCAAGAAGCAACAGAACTGGACATGGAACAATGGACTAGTTCAAAACTGGGAAAGGACTATGACAAGGCTGTATACTGTCATCCTGTTTATTTAACTTATATGCAGAGTACATCATGTAAAGTGCTGGCTGGATGAATCCTGGCAAGCTCGAATCAAGATTGCTGGGAGAAATATCATTAACCTCAGATATGCAGATGGTATCACTCAAATGATAGAAGGTGAAGAGGAACTAGTAAGTCTCTCGATGAGGGTGAAAGAGGAGAGTAAAAAAGCTCTTCTGAAACTCAACATTCAGAAAACTAATACCCTGACATCCACTTCCATCATTTCATGGCATACAGAAGGTAAAAAAGGGGCATGGCACATAGAAGGGGAAGTAGTGACAGATTTTTTTTTCTTGGGCTCCAAATCACTGCAGATGGTACTACAGGCATGAAATTAAAAGACACTTGTTGCTTGGAAGGAAAACTATGAGAAACCTACAGGAGTATGTGCTCAGTCGTGTCTGACACTTTGCAACTCCATGCACTGTATAGCCAGCCAGGTTCCTCTGTCCATGAGTTTTCCAGGCAAGAACATTAGAGTGGGTTGTCATTTACTACTCCAGGAGATCTTCCTGACTCATGGATAAAACTCACGTCTCCTGCACTAGCAGGCAGATTCCTTGCCACTGCACCACCTGGGAAGCCCATGACAAACTTAGATAGTGTATTAAAAAGCAGGTCACTTTGCTGATAAAAGTCCATATAGTCAAAACCCTGGTTTTTCTAATAGTCATGAACAGATGTGAAAGTCAGACCATAAAGAAGGCTGAATGCTCAAGAATTGATGCTTTTGAACGGTGGTGCTGGAGAATACTGTTGAGAGTCCCTTGGACTGCAAGGAGAGCAAACCAGTCAATCCAATTTCCTAAAGGAAATCAACCCTGAATACTCATTGGAACGACTGATGCTGAAGCTGAAGCTCCAATACTTTGGCCACGTTATGTGAAGAGCCAACTCATTGGAAAAGATCCTGATGCTGAGAAAGATTGCAGGCAAAAGGAGAAGGGGGGAACAGAGGATGAGATAGTTAGATATAATCACTGACTCAATGGACATGAATTTTAGCAAACTTCAGGAGATAGTGGAGGACAGATGAGCCTGGTGTGTTACATATAGTCTATTGGGTCTCAAAACATTGGACATGACTTAGAGATTGAACAACAAATGGTCCCTCAATAAAACTGAAATTCACTGATTTTACATATTGTGTGTGTTTTCAGTCAACAATTTACTGCCCCAAACAAAACACTTTAGCTTGCCCTCTCTTGCTTTTAGAAATTTCCCATCAGCTGATGAAAAATCAAGTGCTTTCCCTACCATAATATCAACTTTATTTTCCTTCTGTTAGGTAGTTAGAATAGGAAAAAGAAGTCCAGAATGGCAGTGGCTAAAAGACAAGGAAGGGAAAAGCCCGGGAAAATAGAACAAAGGAAGGTCCAAAGACCTGAGTGAGTACCTTAGGTAGAAAAAACAGCAGTCCTGGCTAGCCCAGTTTACATAAGGCAGGCCCAGGAGGAGGAGAAAAAACATAAAGAGAGGAGCCAAAGGGCTGGGGGCCACTCTCCCACTCTTCTCTCTCTCTTCTATGCTCGTACTCCTCAAGGATGTATTTTCCTTTATTTTCTAAATAAAACTGAGCTGTACCACGGGTCTATCCGAGAGCTGGCCTGTCACTTCAAATTTTTGTTGTAACGAGACAGAACCAAGGAAATTACACACTCTCCTGACACTTCAACCATCTAAAGCAAATATCAGTATGCCCTTTTCTAATTAAGTAGAAAAGGAAATCATGTAAGTTCTTGTGATCTTTTCTGCTTAATAAGTATCAGTTTTATCATATTTTGCAAAGAGGTATTTTCTTTCTTCTTGAAACTCCAATTTCTTTTCTATCTTCCTTTTATCCACTGAAAATTATTAAATTTGTAGAATTCAAATAGATGAAATAGCCACATAAGGTACAGTTCTATATCTATCCTTTTCTTTTCCTTCTGGAGGATGCTGTTTCACTTTCTTCAAATACATACAACATACTGTTTTAGACTTCTCCTGGGCCTCAACCATACACTTCCATAAATACTGTTACTTTTTTTTTTTTAATAAGAGCAACACTCTTTTTTGTTCAGACTAAAATCTTTGAAATCAGATTTACTTATTACCTAAGCAATTATTTTCATCTACATTCTCACTCTTAATTATAATAAAGGAAATTGATAACAAAGGGGGGCAGCATTTGTCACCCCAAAATATGTCTCTTTGTCATAAGAATAATTTTATGTTGATTGTTTTTAAGAAACAGCAGGCATAGGGAAAGCTCTGGAACTGAATAGAAGTTATCCTTTTTAAGGGACATTTACATTTCTAAGGGAAATCTCCATTTGTAAGGGTGTCTCCATCTCTGTACCAGGAAGAGAAGGGGGAGTACAAATCTCTGTAAACACTTATCAGTGGAGAAGGCTACAGATTAAGTCTGCAAAAACACCTTACCCTTGTTTACTGTGGCAAATAGATGGGGAAACAGTGGAAACAGTGGCTGACTTTCTTTTTTAGGGGGGTCCAAAATCACTGCAGATGGTGACTGCAGCCATGAAATTAAAAGACGCTTACTCCTTGAAATAAAAGTTATGAGCAACCTAGACAGCATATTAAAAAGGAGAGACATGGCTTTGTGAACAAAGGTCCGTCTAGTCAAGGCTATGGTTTTTCCAGTGATCACGTATGGATGTGAGAGGTGGACTATAAAGAAAGCTGAGTGCAGAAGAATTGATGCTTTTGAACTGTGGTGTTGGAGAAGACTCTTGAGAGTCCCTTGGACTGCAAGGAGATCCAACAAGTCCAGTCTAAAGGAGATCAGTCCTGGGTGTTCACTGGAAGGACTGATGTTGAAGCTGAAACTCCAGTGCTTTGGCCACTTGATGGGAAGAGCTAACTCATTGGAAAAGACTCTGATGCTGGGAAAGATTGAGGGCAGGAGGAGAAGGGGACAACAGAGGATGAGATGGTTGGATGGCATCACTGACTCAATGGACATGGGTTTGGGTAGAGCTTTTGAACTGTGGTGTTGGAGAAGACTCTTGAGAGTCCCTTGGACTGCAAGGAGATCCAACAAGTCCAGTCTAAAGGAGATCAGTCCTGGGTGTTCACTGGAAGGACTGATGTTGAAGCTGAAACTCCAGTGCTTTGGCCACTTGATGGGAAGAGCTAACTCATTGGAAAAGACTCTGATGCTGGGAAAGATTGAGGGCAGGAGGAGAAGGGGACAACAGAGGATGAGATGGTTGGATGGCATCACTGACTCAATGGACATGGGTTTGGGTAGACTCCTGCAGTTGGTGATGGACAGGGAGACTGACGTGCTGTGGTTCATGGGGTCACAAAGAGACAGACATGACTGAGCAACTGAACTGAACTGAACTGAACTGTGCCTTTGTTACTAATCTCCCATAACTTCCCACCTCCCCACCTCTCCAGCTTTTTTTTTTTTTTTTCTTTAGCTGGAGATGTTATTGAAGGTGGTTTTATTTAAACAGCTTAGCCCGTATGGGAGAATTACTTCTTTTTCCTGTGTATCTTCCGTGTATACAGGAGGTATAAGTGAAAGTGAAAGTGTTAGTTGCTCAGTTGTGTTAGTTGGTCAGTCATGTTTGACTCTTGTGATCCCATGGACTGTAGCCCACCCACCGGGCTCCTCTGTCCATGGAATTCTCCAGGCAAGAATACTAGAGTGGGTTGCCATGCCCTTCTCCAGAGGATCTTCCCAACCCAGGGATCAAACCCAGGTCTCCTGCATTACAGGCAGATTCTCTACCATCTGAACCACCAGGGAAGCCCATACAAGATGTATATATGTTAATTAAGTTTGTTTGTCCTTCTCCTGTTAATCTTTTATTATTTGGGAGGCAGATCTCTGCCAGGAAGTATGAAGAGTAAAGGGAAAATTATTTTTCTTTCCCCACAAAAATTACACAGTAAAATTCTGAAGCAGGATGCATATAAATCTAGTAAAACAAACCAAAGAAGAAACAAACCAGAGATTATGTTTCTATATTGCATTCTATAGTAATCCAGGAGTCAAAGCATTCAAACAGATCCCTATAAAGATATTTAATAAATGCTGCAAAATAAAAAACACATTTTATGGCAAGACAAGAAAAATTTAAACATAAAAATTTCTCTCTGCCCTTTGGAGTTGTCAAATACAAATTGGCACTTGCCATCTACCTTTATAAGGATTAACTCATGAGCTGCTGTACCTGCTAATCTTCAACATCCGCAAAAGGAGTTCAGGGCAGAGACCAGGAATGTGGCACTCTATGCTCTGGGAAAAACTGGCAGAACAGTCTTCGAGAGTTAAGTTATTTTCAAGAGAAGATTTGATGAACCCAATTCTTGTATCTCCTCTTATCTAGGAAAGCACTAAAATCCTTTATGGTGATAGTTACTCTTCATACTTGCAGAAACCTTCTGGAAAAGTATGTACTTGATTGCATGTATTCTCCCTTCACTAATATCACATATATACTGACCTTCCCCCTACCTCTTTGGAGCAGTTTCTCAGCACTATCTAAAATGCTGTCTCCCAGGGTACAGTCATCATTTTACCCCCAATAAAACTTAACTCACGATTCTCATGTTGTAAATTTCTTTTTCAGTCAAGAGCCTCCTCTCTCCCCTCTAATGTGCATTGTGTTCTGCATTATGTGTTGACCAAACTTCTCTCGTTGGCAGAAATACTTGCTTAATTATAAAAAGCAATATTCTCCTAGTATCAACAAGACAACTCCTTACAAGATGACATTCATTCCTCTGTGATCTTGTAGGGGCCACAGTGAGGCTTAGATCTGGATTATGTAATCTGTCATTTAATGTACAACCCTATGTCTCCAAAAACAAAAGTATATAACTGTGCCTGGAGTTCTGACAAGTGGAACAGTTCTCAGAGCTTTCTGAGATGCTGTTCCTGTGTTATAATCCTCAATTTGGCTAGAAAAAAGTGTCCATTTCTTTCTTCGATCGATCAATTAATTTTTCACCAACATAACTTACCTTCACATTATTGTTAATTTTGTCCACATCATGTCAACAATCCTTTATTAATCTCCTGGGGGTGCTAACCAAAGGACATCACCTAGCATGTAGCCCGCCTCTCAGTTCTGCCCTGTCACAGCCCTTTCCCTCCACCTTACTAGCAAAATAACCTTGCAGCCACTTTTGTCCTCTTAACATCAGCCAAAGGTTTTAGATTTTAGCCAGACAGGAATCGTTAAAAAAAGAAATGACAGGTCCCAAAGAGTCACCTCGTGCTAAAATCAAGACTTAATACCTAAGCTAATTGCAATCACAACCTTCCCCAGGAATGTGATCCTAGTGGACAGTCAGGAATTTTCCAATCAGTATCAGTGAGGTAACCCACTTAATAAGACTCCTTTGTCACCAGTGGAAGATGAGCTAATCAGAAATAATTTTATTGTTGTTGTTTATGACTTGCCTTTATATACCTCTCCCTTTCAGCAGCCCTTTAGAGTTTCCTGCTACAGGCTAGAGGAGATGCTGCCCAATTCATGAATTGTTCAGTAAATTCAGCTCAGTTCAGTTGCTCAGTCATGTCCAACTCTTTGCCACCCCATGGATTGCAGCATGCCAGGCTTCCCTGTCCATCACCAACTCCCAGACCTTATTCAGACTCAAGTCTATCAAGTCGGTGATGACATCCAACCATCTCATCCTCTGTTCATAAATCTTTTAAATTTATTCAGTTCAATATGTGTGTTTCTTTCCAAACATTTTCGGTGGCAGTGTCAGGATCCTAAGTGAACTTCTGATGGCATTCAGGAACAACAAGAAACAGGGACGATACCTGAGAACCCCTTCTGAGTTCCCTGATTTTCTTGCTGTTTCTGAGGGCTGTAGGTAAGTTTCTCTTGATTCTAAGCTCTGCTCTCTTCGCATTGAGCCCACAGTCTAAATTAGCTTCCAGTCCAGGGCTTGGTGAGTCAGCTTGAGCTGACTCAGGGTTCCACCTGGAAGCCAAGTCCCTTGGCCTTCATTCAGTCTGCAGTTAATTAACCGCTTTCCCCACTGGAATCTCTTTCTCCACTTCCAGTCTGTAGCCCCTATTTATTGGTGTCTCCTGGTTTTGTCCACGTTAGGAATTGCTGGTAGCATGTACAGCCTTCTACTGTCCAGAACACAGTAACATTTCCTTAATTACTGCTGGTGTGTTAAGGTGCACATACTTGTTTGTCTTGCTTTGTGTAGATAAAGGCTACCTAAAAGAGATTCCTTGGTGGCTCAAATGGTAAACATATCTGCCTGCAATGTGGGAGATCTAGGTTCAATCCCTGGGTTGGGAAGATCCCCTGGAGGAGGGCATGGCAACCCATTCCAGTATTCTTGCCTGGAGAATCCCTAGGGACAGAGGAGCCTGGTGGGCTACAGTCCATGGAGTTACAAAGAGTCAGACACAACCGAGTGACTAAGCAAAAGAGATGGGATCTTTCATTTCTAAAGAGTCAAGTGCACTAAGGCATGCTTGCTTATTTTATATCTAAGAAGTACAGTCTCAGAAGCTGTAAATATCTATAAAAATAGCAAAATATGATTGAAAACAACCTAGAATTACAATGACCATGATGGAGAATATTCCAATTAGACAAGTTCATTTCACAAGTATATTTGGAAATAAGGGTTTTAAAAGTTAACAAACATGATGAGATATCTATTTTAATTGGCCTGCAGGAACCTCCAGAAGGCTTCAAAATTTCAAAACAGCTTCACTGAAAGTTTCATTGCCAAAGGCTATTCAAAAAAATTAAAGGTAAAGACTTTGTTGTTGTTGTTTTAGTCGCTAAGTCACGTCCAACAGACCCCATGGACTGCATCCCACCAGGCTCCTCTGTCTATGGGATCTTCCAGGCAAGGATACTGGAGTGGGTTGCATTTTCCTCCTCCAAGGGATCTTTCCTATCCCGGGATCAAACCTGACTGTCCTGCATTGGCAGGGGATTCTTTATCACTGAGCCACCAGGGAAGCCTGAAGATAAAGGTACCGGAAACAAAAGACTGTGAGAGGGACCCAATCCCTACTAGTCCCCCTCTTCTCCTTTATTTGAGTACTTGTTCTAGTCATCCTCTGTTTTAATCATCTTTCCATTCTGAAGAGACTATAAGACTATAAACAAGAATCTTCCTGGAACTAAACAGAGCCCTGCATCCCCCTCATCCCACCCAAGTATAAAAACAAGCAGTTAATAATTAGGAAAACAGAATCATGGACCCAGTCTCTGATGCACACTACTGAGCTGTTTTACAGATACTATAAGTGCCACCAGAGGAAAAAAAACAAAACAAAACAAAACAAATTGCATGATGACCAGACTATAGCTATGACATAAGGTGCTTCATCTTGAGCTATAATAAATCTATGGCTAGCATGATTCTAAGAATTGGCCTTAAGAGAATGGGATTAACATAATCACACATAATAATCTGTGTCTTTATGGGCATCAAAATAATTGCCTGTGTTTGCAAGTAGATAACTAAAATTGTCAGCAAAGAGATGCTACAGACGCATGTTAACATATTCCATTGTAAGAATACAGTGCCCCAAGTCAGCATGAGGAAGTTATACAGGCCAGACCTTCATCCCTAATCCCACAGAAATGGAGTGATGTCTGACAAGTGGGGATTTGGAAGCAGCTCTTTACAGGAAACCATTCTCACCAGGAAGCCCCTTTTTGTAATTTAGCAAAGCAATATTTTAACTTTCAAACCAGCACCCCATGCTCTCCTCATCTCCACTTCTAGCACACATTTCAAATGTTTTAATCACATAATACCTTGCCTAACTTGTCGGTTCTTTCCATAGATCAAAGAAGTAGAAATGAAGAAATGAAGAATAGTAATTAACAGATAACCGGATCTTTTCCCTAGACTTCCCCTTCAGTAATCGTGCAAACAAACTGTGTGGAAAAGGTAACATCTAAAGAAAGATCATGAGGAGTTGACAAGCCTGCACATAGTGGGGGATGGAGACGTCTCTGACCCTTGCCCTCAATGATTAACTGAGATTATTCTTCCAATTTCCTTTTAAAAGATTCATGGCCAAGCAGAATCGTCAGAGGTGGTTTGGGGGGGATGCTGAGTTACCATCTTCCCAGATTGCTGACATTCTGATCAGAGGCACTGTTCTTTTCTACTATTTGTGAGTATAGATTCTGTAAGTTGCAGGCAGTAGGACCCCCATTTGATAACATAGCAAGTTAATGACCTTACCAACACCCCTGTATCTACCTCTCATGGAGGATCTGTGTATAGGCCCTTCCTCAAGTTTAGCAGTGGTTAAATTATAATCAACAAAAACCCTGTATCTGTAGAGGGAATACTGGGAAACTGGCAGAAACCAGAGAAAGGTGAGAATTTTTACCAGAGTCAGCTCTCCCTCATCTCTGTCTGCAGTGCCTGTTTAGAGAAGAAAATAAGATTTCAGAACGTCTCCATTTCAAATCCAGAGCTGTTGCTTACTGATCCTTTCTTTCACAAGGATGCCTAGTGTCTTCTTGCTTTACATCCTTAGTACCTGGCTTGGCTTTCTGCTCGCCAGGGAGATGCATGCAGGCTGCAGTTCCTCTTTTGGGTTATCTTCAGCAGTGACTGTAGATCTTGGGAAGGTAACAGCTTTTGCACCTGCCTTGGGGATGCCACTTAAGTCCAAGAAGTTTTTGAATATTGCCAGAAATATTCATTGCTTATCTAGACTGAAACCTAACAGTATTTAAAAGGATTTGATAACTTTTTAACCAGAAATTTAGCCAAACTGGAAGCTGATATTCATGGTCTGATAGCAAAAGACAATTTTAAGGCCAACTCCTCTAAGCTAAATGTAACCAGAGGGAAGCATTTCAACACAGGCAGATGGATGCATCAGTCCTTTATCTTCCAGGCTACAACTCAATCTTTTGATGAATTGAGAGCAACTGCCCTTCTCTTACAAATTTTTGCAAAACTGAAAATATAGCTCTAGAGGATTGCAGGAAAAAGAAAAGGAGGGGAGGGGATTTTTTAAAAATACTAATTGCTACAGAAGCACCCTTGTCCCAAAATCTAGTTCTAGTTTAAGCAAAATTTGTAAAAAAAAAAACTGAAAGATCTCTGTTTATGTTTGTCTATATGCTTATGTATATCTGTATATATATGTGTGTGTGTGCGTGCTGTAGATGTATTTACCTACCCCTGAATGGTACTGGTAAAATTAATTTGTAAAAGAGCCCTATTTAACTGATTTGAAGAAACAAGCATTTTTATAGGCTTTTCAAACTAACCCAAATACTTTTCAACTTTACATGATCTAGGATAATCTTCAGTAAATAAAAGCTACTTTAAATTTTTTGGTTTCATTAAAATAAGTCTGTCTTTAGAATTACCAACATTGAATACCATACAAGTATATAACTTTTTATTTGCCCTGGGATTATTAGTCAAACAAGTTCATATTACCACTTACAGACTTTGTTGGTCTGAAAAAATACCCTAGGATGATGACTAAATTTGTCTAATGTCTCATGAAGTTTTTGTTAGTGGTCTAAACATAATTGTTGAAAATAAGTTAATTAAATGGATGTGAGATTAAAGTTTCTACATGAACTTTTAAAATAGCTTTCAAGTATCGTTTTGGAAACTTGAATATTAAAATTTTGCTAAGTTAAATTAAATGATGGAGAGTCATTGAATGGGCTTCCCAGGTGGCAGAGTGGTAAAGAATCTACCTACTAAGGCAGAAGATGCAAGAGATGTGGGTTTGATCTTGGAGAAGGAGATGGCAATCCACTCCAGTATTCTTGTCTGCGAAATCCCATAGACAGAGGAGCCTGGGGAGCTAGTCCATGAGGTTGCAAAGAGTTGGACATGACTTATCTATTAACAATAACAAAGTCATTGAATAGGCACATCATTTCCAAATGAGATAAAATATTGAAACATTAATCACTGAACATCCTTTTCTTCATATAAGAAAAACTTACACTGAAAAAGTCAAAGACACTTCAAAGAAAGAGGAAAGCTCTTAAGGTCAAATAAAAATCTCAATTTCAGAGAATAAATAGCTTCTTCACCTTCAGTAGTTAATGGCCAACCTTCAGTAGTTAATGGCCAAGTGATGCTATACCGGTCTGTGATTTACAGATTAATTCCAAACTAATTTAGAATGAGTTTTTTTTCCCCAAAGAATTTATTCTTTTTGGATATTCCTGGAAGAAATATTGAGTATTACAACCACTTTGGAAGACAAGTGACAATATCTTGCAAAGATGAATATTCATATATTCTATAGACTAGCAATTTCCCTGCTAATCATGTATCCCAAGGAAACTTTTGTACACATACAACACCACCATCATGAGGTATAAACAGGAATGCCCACTGAAGCTCTCATAGTTGTAAAAATCTGAAAACACCTATCAGTAGGAAAATGGATAAATAGTAACATAGAAATCATTGAATAGCAGCTGCATGCAATAAGGTGAATGCTAGCAGAACAATTTTGAATAATAAAAAAAAAACTAATGCCATAAATGTCATGTTGCAAGATAATAGTTTGGTATAATGACTGATTTATCTGTCATTTCTGACAATTCCTTTTATTTGAACTGCACCATCCTTCCTCATTAAAACAAAACTAGGAGACTGAGACATTCCATGTTCCTTGCCTCAGAGGAATGGCAACAGAGCCAAATGCTGAGGCAAGATTTAAATTGTTTCACTACCATCAATTAGGTTTTGAATATCAAAACAAATCTCTACAAGAATCAAAAAGTACATTTACTCTTAAAAAATAGTCTGGAAAAAGAAGAAGAAAGTTATCTAAAATATTATCAACCACAACAGAAATTTAACACCTAATGGTGACTAGCTAAAACCATCCTTTGTAAAGCAAGGAATAGAAAACCACATCCTCGTCATGACTATATTTCAATATCCTATTTTCAGTTCTGGGGAATGTAGAGAGAAAAAAGAAGCATAGGGTGGAAAGGAAGAAAGAAAATTGACTTTTCTGCATAAGATCTGATAGGCAATATGCTGAGATGAAGCCTCTATCAGCCTAAAATCCTGAGTGACCTTACTGAGACAGCATCCCTGCCAATCCATACCGAGCATTACGTGTGAATGAGAAATAAACTTTTGCTACTTTGAGTCTGAGATTCAGGGGTTGTTTGTTTCTAATTTCTCCAAATTGATCAGGTGTTTTCAGTTCAACCTTTGCTGCTTTACAGCTAAGCTGGACAGAGGTACATTGGTTGTCTATAATCTTACGTGCCTGAAATATTTTGCAGCATATATCTGAACATGAATAGAAAGCATGAGAAGACAAATTTTCCTGGAAACTAAGCAAAGTTAACTCAATCTGCGAAAGAGAGAGAATCAGAGAAGAGTACAGTAGTGTTAGACCATGGGGATCTCTTAGTTGGGAGGCAGAGGTTGAGATTTTCCTTCTTCCTTTGCAGGAGAGAGATGGTATAGTTAGAAAATAGAGACTGGCTTAAAAGATTCAGAAAGTAGACAGCACTCAGAGGAGAAATGGCAACAGAAAGGATCTGGACTGATGCCTACCACACCCAGAATCTTTCTCATGGGATAGCATCTGTGAGTTTCCCAATAAGGGGCTGTAGAAGGACGGAGAGGTGACAATGGTCTGTAATAGACCTTGTGATTGAGACAAAGAGGACACAGAGTTGGTGGATGAACTTACAGAGCCTAGAGACCATGGCAGGACTGCCAGGAACCAAAGATGAGTCAAATCCCACCCCTACCTCCACCCCTGGAGGAAATCTACGTGTAGATCTTCTGGCAATCCACATGTGGGAGGGTTTTTTTTTTTAATGCCACTACTTTATAAAACCCTTGAATGTATTTGTCACCCCAAGAGATAGAAAGCCTATGCAAAAACCTTTAGTTGTTTGAGTTAAATTTGACTGGACTAAGAATATTCTATAATGGTCATTACTGAATTAAATTTTTTGCCTTCATGGTGAATGGGTACTCAAAATGAAGGCTGGGCATTTGGGAGTTGAATTTCTCAACATGGTCAATTTGAGATGCCTAATAAACCTCAAAGTAGATGAAGCTGGATATCAGTACAGAGGTTTAGGGTAGATATACTCATTTGGGAGTTTTCAGATATAGATAGGCATTTAAAGTTAGGGACCTGGGAGTTAGATCATATGGAGGGTAAACAGATAAAGTAGAAATCTGAGAGGTGAACTCTGAGTCATCTGAACATTTAGAAATTAAGATGAGGTTGTTTCTCCAATGAGTGAGACAAAAACAGCAGCAAATGAAGTAGTGGAATAAAGCACAATGGTGTGGTGTCCTGGCTACCAAATAAAGTTTCAAGGAGGTGGTGATGAGCAATGTCAAATATTACAAGAGAAAGATGGTGACTGAATAACGGTCATTGGATTTGGCAATGTGGACATACTAGATGACCTTGCAAGTGTAGTTTTGTGAGCACTGGAAATGAGAGAACTGTCTCATTTGGTCTTGTTAGGATAACGTAATTGGTCTCTTTATGTGTTTTTTCTTTGGAAGTTTTGTTGATGACTTGGCAGAGAATATGCTCCTTGACAAGGAGGTTACTCATTCAAATATGTCTGCAAACACTGCATTCTGCATCTCACTTGAGAGAGTACTGAAAACAAATGAGAAAATTAAAAGATCTAAGAAATAAAGAGACCTATTTATCTCTATTTCACCTAGAAATTTCTAAACTTACATCCCATAAAATTCATACATATGCATGCATGTGTATAAGACCCACAGTCTCTTACCTGAAACCCTTTTGGTCATTAAAAATCAAAATATTTCAGATTTCAGAAAAACAAATAGTGCATATTTTAGGTAATTTTGCCAGCAAGTAATCAGACACATCAACTGTTTTGCTTTGTGGCAAATTATGCTCAGAGCTAAAGATTGTCTTTACTGACATTTTCTTTAACACAGGTTCATTATGGGAATCATAATAATTTCACAAGCCAATGGCATGTATGATAAAGTCTGTTAATGAGTCAATAAAGAAATAAAACTCCAAAAAGGGAACACTCCTACACTGTTGGTGGGAATGTAAATTGGTGCAGGTACTAAGGAAAACAGTATAGAGATTACTCAAAAAACTAAAAATAGAGTTGTTATATGATCCAGCATTCCCACTCTTGGGCATATACGTAGACAAAACTACAATTTGAAAAGATACATACACCTTTATGTTCATAGCAGCAAAATTCACAAACAACCTAGATGTCCATCAATGATGGATGGATAAAGAAGATGTGGTACATATATATAATGGAATATTATTCAGCCATAAAAATAATGAAATAATGCCATTTGAAGTACATGTATGGAC
>SJYC01036666.1:0-13928 GCA_006408675.1 Madoqua kirkii | reverse complement strand
ATCATATTAAATCAGTCAGAAAAAGACAAATACCATATGATTTCACTTATATGTGTAAACTAAAATAAGGCACAAATCAACATATCTACAAAACAAAAAAAAAGACTCACAGATACAGAGAACAGACTTGTGGTTGCTAAGGGGGAGAGGGGCAGGGAAGGAAGGATTGGGAGTTTGGGGTTAGCAGATGTGAACTACTATTTGCATGGATAAATACGGTCTTATTGTGTAGCACAGTGGACTATGTTCAATATCCTGTGACAAATCATAATGGAAAAGAATATGAAAAATAAATAGTACTCTAGTCCAATGACAGGTTAATCACACAATTGTCCCAGGAAAGGAGAGATGAAAGGAATAAAGTTCAAATTTAGTTGGAGGTGTGCCTCTATATGAGTTGGTACTTGAGAGAGACAGCTTCACCAACCAGGAGCTGACTTCCAGCAGCTAGTGGAAAAAGAAAAAGCTCCTATGATTAGAGCATGTTGCTGGGAAATGGTAGCACTGGTGTTGGCTGTTGGCAGGCAAGATGATTCTTTCCAGGGGCCACTGTTGGTAAAAGAGTCACCTTTACCATCACAGAAGCTAATGTCCCAACACTTTCAAGAACTAGATTAGTGAAGGGTAGCTTTGCCCAGACTGAAACTCTCTGATTGTCCTCACAAACACTGATACTTATAGTCTAAATACCCACTCACTACTTTTGCTTCTTCTTGTTTCTACTAATAAGCAGAAGAGATAAAAGCAAAAATAAAGGAGATTAAAACAAAAATAAACAAATGGGACCTAATTAAACTTCAAAGCTTTTGCACAGCAAAGGAAACCATTAGCAAAATGAAAAGACAATCTACCTAATGGGAGAAAATACTTGCAAATATATGATCAATAAGGGGTTAACATCCAGCATATATAAACAGCTCATCCAGCTCAACATAAAAAAAAACAAACCACTTGATTAAAAACAGAAAGAAGAACTGAATAGACATTTTCCACAGAGGAAATGCAGATGGCCAACAGACACATGAAAAGATGCACAACATCATTAATCATCAGGGAAATGCAAATCAAAACCACAATGAAATATTGCCTCACCCTTGTCAGAATCGCTATCATCAGAAAGCAAATACAAATGTTGAAGAGAAAAGGAACTCTCTTATACTGTTGATGGGAATATAAATTGGTGCATTCACTGTGGAAAACAGTATGGAGGTTTCACAAAAAGCTAAAAATAGAACTACCATATGACACAACAATTCCACTCCTGGATATACATATTAAAAAAAACAAACACTATTTTGAAAAGATCCATGTACCCCAATGTTCACAGCAGCATTATTTACAATTGCCACAATACAGAAGCAACCTAAGAGTCCATGAACAGATGAAGGGATAAAGAATAAAAAAGGAATGAAAATTTGCCATTTGCAGAAACACGGATGAACTTGAATAGCATTACACTAAGTGAAATAAGTCAGAGAAAAACAAATACTGTATGATATCACTTATATGTGGAATCTAAAAAACTGGTTAATATAACAAAAAGGAAGCAAACTGCTACTCCTAACTAGTGGTTACCAATGGGGAGCGGGAGGGGGAGCAGCAATATATAAGTAGGGGATAAAGAGGTACAAATTATCAGATACAAATAGGCTATAAGGATATATGGTACAGCGCAGGGAATATAGCCTATATACCCAATATTATAAATGGAATATAACCTTTAAATTTTGTGAATCACTATATTGTATACCACTAACTTACATAATATTGTATAGCAACTATACTTCAACTGAAAAAATAAAATCTGATATCAACAGTTTCCTCAAAAGAAGAAGGTACAGAAATACCGTATTAAAAAGTAAAATGATGCCAAACTATGAACTCAATTATATCTGGAGGTGGATATTGACTGATGAGTGAAAGCCTCTGAAAGGGCATTTGTATGGTTCCATTGTCACTGTTGGTATTGTTCTCTCTTCTCTCTCTCAGGCTGCAGCACAGTTTGTCATTCTTTGAAGATGTGGCAGCTTCATGAAAACAATCTACTCTAACTGTCTGAATCACATCTTGTCTTTGCTAGAGAATATGAGAAAAGGAGCAGATAGCTAAGAACAATTTGCAAGAGACATGCACCATATACATTAGGTTGATAAAGTGATGAGCAGCTTGAGGGAAGAACAGCACATTTGTCAGCCTCCTTGGTTCTGCAGAATGCCAGTGGTATCCAGAATTGGTGCTGAGCAGGAAGATGAGGGGAGTGGGTGGAGGAAGAGAGAGATGGTTACTCTCCCTGAAGCCCTCAGGATACAGAAGAGGACTTTGGCTTGGCAAGACATACTCCCAATTAATTCTTTTTTAACTCTTTAGTCTCTTTTAGTCTTTAATCTCTTCAAAGGTACATCCATACATTTTTCTTTGAGAAAAATGTTAGTTTGCTTCAACTTTTCTTGCTTAATATTACAAGATGAACATTTCATCCATGTGATTAACGAACACAATTTTAACACCTTTAAAATGTTTTTCATAATTATGTATACAAGTTATTTAATCAATCTTGATTATTAAAAAGTGTAGGTTGTTCCCAAATATTGTGCTCTTAACAAATACTGCCATCTTGAGCTCCTGGCATATACATATTAGTGAACATTTATTTCCTGAGGACGAATATCTTTGAGGCTTAAGGCTTTTGACTTAAATAGCAAAGTTATCATTCATAAAATTTGTTATAATTTGTTTCAGGCTGCCACTGTATGATTGGGTGCTTTCATCTCACCCTCGGCAACAGTATTTTTATTTGATTAAATAAAGGTGTAAAGAATATATTGTTGAGTAGTAATTTATATTTTTTGGCTATTTGAATTATTTTACATTTATCAGAAACTTCATTTCTTTTTTTTTTTAAATTGAGGTGTAACTGACATATAACATTATATATATCGGTTTCAGGTATAACAACATAATGATTATGTTATCTTAGCAACTTTCAAATATGCAATACATTATTATTATCTATAGCTACCATACTGTATGTTACATCTTGAGGACTTATTTATAACTGGAAATTTGTACCTTTTTACTTCCTTCACCCATTTTGCCCACCCCTACCCCTCTTTGGCAACCACCCCAACTGATCCTTAACATTATTCTAGGAGATCACCTTCAAGGTTGTATTTTGGTAGGTGTTTACTAGAAAAGTTCTATCATTCATTTTGGGTTTGCTTGAGAGTCAAGAATTTATAGAGGCTAGATCAAAAACCTTCAGACAACAGCTCTTGACAGCTTGTTTCCCTAGCTAGTTGAGCTGTGTTGTAGGAAAACCTTGATTTCTTGGAGCAGGAGATGTGGTTCAAGAACTCAGTCCCCAGTGTACTAGACCTCATTAACTGGGACAAAATACCAGTCCTTGCTGAGACAAGCTTCTTGTCTATAAAGTGAGAGTGTTTCCCACACCTATTTCACAGAACTATGGAGAAATCCACAAAATAATATGAAAGAAAAGCATATGTACAAGGTAAAGCACTACATACTCATTAAAATTTATTTTAAAATTTGCTGTAAAGCAGGACAAAGATTTGACCAGGACACAGGTCTAAGGTTTCCAGAAAAAATGAGGAATTGTATTTAGACAGTAATAGTGTTTATTTCTTTACTAGCATGTGAGATGAGTGCAATTGTGTGGTAGTTTGAGCATTATTTGGCATTGCCTTTCTTTGGAATTGGAATGAAAATGGACCTTTTCCAGTCCTGTGGCCACTGCTGAGTTTTCCAAATTTGCTGGCATATTGAGTGCAGCACTTTCACAGCATCGTCTTTCAGGATTTGAAACAGCTCCACTGAATTCCATCACCTCCACTAGCTTTGTTTGTAGCAGTGCTTTCTATGGCCCACTTGACTTCACATTCCAAGATGTCTGGCTCTAGATTAGTGATCACATCATCATGATTATCCAGGTTGTGAAGATGTCTTTTGTACAGTTCGTCCATGTATTCTTGCCACCTCTTCTTAATATCTTCTGCTTCTGTTAGGTCCAGGGCATTTCTGTCCTTTATCGAGCCCATCTTTGCATGAAATGCTCCCTTGGTATCTCTAATTTTCTTGAAGAGATCTCTAGTCTTTCCCATTCTGTTGTTTTCCTCTATTTTTTTGCACTGATCACTAAAGAAGGCTACCTTATCTCTTCTTGCTATTCTTTGGAACTCTGCATTCAGATGCTTATATCTTTCCTTTTCTCCTTTGCTTTTTGCTTCTTTTCACAGCTATTTCTAAGGCCTCCTCAGATAGCCATTTTGCTTTTTTGCATTTCTTTTCCATCGCGATGGTCTTGAACTCTGTCTCCTGTACAATGTCACGAACCTCATTCCATAGTTCATCAGGCAGTCTATATTAGATCTAGGCCCTTAAGTTTATTTCTCACTTCCACTGTATAATCATAAGGGATTTGCAAAGAGATTCAACCAGTCCATTCTGAAGGAGATCAGCCCTGGTATTTCTTTGGAAGGAATGATGCTAAAGCTGAAACTCCAGTACTTTGGCCACCTCATGTGAAGAGTTGACTCATTGGAAAAGACTCTGATGCTGGGAACAATTGGGGGCAGGAGGAGAAGGATGAGATGGCTGGATGGCATCACTGACTTGATGAACATGAGTGAGTGAACTCTAGCAGTTGGTGATGGACCTGGAGGCCTGGCGTACTGCGATTCATGGGGTTGTAAAGAGTCAGACACAAGTGAGCGACTCAACTGAACTGACTTAATTTCAGAGAAGGCAATGGTGACCCACTCCAGTACTTTTGCCTGGAAAATCCCATGGGCAGAGGAGCCTGGTAGGCTGCAGTCCATGGGGTCGCTAAGAGTCAGACATGACTGAGCAACTTCACTTTCACTCTTCACTTTCATGCATTGGAGGAGGACATTGCAACCCACTCCAGTGTTCTTGCCTGGAGAATCCCAGGGACGGGGGAGCCTGGTGGGCTGCTGTCTATGGGGCCGCGCAGAGTTGGACACGACTGAAGTGGCTTAGCAGCAGCAGCAGGGTTTATTTGGTGCTTCTCTGGTGACTCAGTGTTAAAGTATCCCCTGCAATACAGAACAGCGGAAGATGTGTGTTCAGTCCCTAGGCTGGGAAGATCCCCTGGAGGAGAAAACAGTAACACATTCCAGTACTCTTACATGGGAAAACCCATGCCCAGAGGAGTCTGGCGGGCTACATCCATGGGGTCACAAAGACTCAGGTGGCTAAGCAGGAGCACAAGTCTTCTCTTGTAACTTTTATATCACCATTTCCCATCCTCAAAGACAAATTAGTAACCTTCTCCATGTACTATATTCATTCTCTTTGCTCACATTCTTTAAGTCATACTCTTCTAGATATTTCCTCCATCCTTGTGGAAATAGTACCTGACTTCTGTAACTCATTGTCTAGACATCTGAATGACTTTCTTCAGTTCTTGATTTTGTAATACAGTACAATGTAATTGATAGGATCTCAAAAAAAAACCCCAGTCTATTAATTATGATATGTTTTAACCTTAATACTTCTTATCTAGGGATGCATGTCCTCCCTGAGAATGTGACAGATACAAGATTCTAAATACTAGCCAGTGCTCATTTTGGCGAGGCCCAGCTCACCAGGGCTGGTGACACTGTTTCTACCTACATCACAGAACTTAGTTACATCTGTCATATATTTATGTGCTCATATTTATGTAGTCTTGGCCAAGCTCTGAAGTTGGGAAAGCTCAACAGTGTGTCTTATTCTTTCTTTTTCTCCATTATACTAATTCAGCCTTCTGAAGGAAGGATGCACCTGGAAATTTCCTAGAGAAATGGCCCAAGACAAGACCTATAAGGTAGAGGAGTTGGAGTTATCTTAGCAGGAGAAGTGAGAGAGCCCAGAGTGCACAGGGAAGGTGACAGAGAGAGCCACCAGGATGTTAGAGGGGATGCAGGCCCTTCTCTGCCTCTGACCATGAGGAAGAGCAGGAAGACAGAGTGTCTCATGACTGGCAATGTTATCCTTGATCCATTACTTCAGGTGGTGTCTGTCAGTCCCTTTCTGTGAAGGTACCTTTTCTCGTTTTATTAATATGTATCTTGCATGGAGATACTCTGAGACTAGGCAAACTACCCATTTCTGGTTGTACTTTTGTCTACTAATTTTAGCATCCTGTAGCTATGAAATTAAAAGACTCTTATATTTGGAAGAAAGGTTATGAGCAACCTAGATGGTATATTCAAAAGCAGAGACATTACTTTGCCGACTAAGGTCCATCTAGTCAAGGCTATGGTTTTTCCAGTGGTCATGTATGGATGTGAGAGTTGGACTGTGAAGAAGGAAGAGAGCTGAAAAGTTGATGCTTTTGAGCTCTGGTGTTGGAGAAGACTCTTGAGAGTCCCTTGGACTGCAAGGAGATCCAATCAGTCCATTCTGAAGGAGATCAACCCTGGGATTTCTTTGGAAGGAATGATGCTACAGCTGAAACTCCGTACTTTGGCCACCTCATGAGAAGAGTTGACTCATTGGAAAAGACTCTGATGCTAGGAGGGATTGAGGGCAAGAGGAGAAGGGGATGACAGAGTATGAGATGGCTGGATGGCATCATTGACTCGATGGACATGAGTCTGAGTGAATTCTAGGAGTTGGTGATGGACAGGGAGGCCTGGCGTGCTGCGATTCATGGGGTCGCAAAGAGTCGGACACAACTGAGCAACTAAACTGAACTGAACTGATGACAGATAATTCCCTCGTGTTTGTCTACTTGAGATTTTTAATTTCCATCATTTGATTTATTAACTGAAAATCTACATGAAAGAGCTACCCCCTCCCCTGTTTATCAGACATGGTTTGTTTTTTAAAAGGGTGAAAAATTGAACTGCATCAAAATATTAGTATTTTTACAAAGTGGTCTTTCTATATCAAGTGTTTTGTAATAACTCACTCTCTTTGATTTCAACACAGTGACAGTATGTGTGTGTGTGTGTTGTGGGGAGATGTCATGTATACATGTGCCTTAGACAAAAAGGCCCATTTGTTCCCTTGGTCATGACTGACAGAAGAAATTCATGCCACAGGTTTGATATATCCAAGGAGAGTATAATACAGCAATGCAGACCTCCTGTTGGGTGACATCACACAACACAGTGAGAGAAACAAGCCCAGCATATCTTATCCCAACACATTCAGCAGGTAAAACTAAAAAATAAAGAAGGAAAGAAAGAAAGAAACGGCTTTTTGGAAAAAAATAACATAAATAATAAATAATAAAGAAAATAAATCTATAAAATAATAA
Organism: Madoqua kirkii; assembly: GCA_006408675.1. NCBI lineage: Eukaryota > Metazoa > Chordata > Mammalia > Artiodactyla > Bovidae > Madoqua > Madoqua kirkii. Next base: position 6,640 of record SJYC01036666.1, on the reverse strand, counting down.
AAAACAAAATAACATGGAATAAAGTAAACTATGGGTTTTCAAAAAAATTATTCTCTAATATCACGACCAAGGATGAGATGGCTGGATGGCATCACAGACTCGATGGACGTGAGTCTGAGTGAACTCCGGGAGATGGTGATAGACAGGGAGGCCTGGCGTGCTGTGATTCATGGGGTCACAAAGAGTTGCACACGACTGAGCGACTGAACTGAACTGAATATCACTTTAATTTCATCTCCAAAGTAATGAATGACATTTAATCTAGGCTTTTCTTCCAAAAGTACCCATATTTCCAAAGTATGAATTCATTTCACAGAATCATACTAATTGTCTAGGCCAGGGAGTCTTAAATAACCTTCAAATTTGAAATGAATTACCTTTGCTTCATTAAAAAGAGTAGCAATATGGGACTTGATATTTACCCTTGGTTTCTTAAAAAAAAAAAAAAAACTACACATTTTCTTTTTGTACAAACTACCTTAATATAAAGAAATTGCAATCTGAGCCAGAAAATTTTATCACCTATCCAAAAGGGCAGCAAAATTATATGAAAATCTTTTCCTTACCAAGATAACTGAGTACATTAAAAAATTTTGCTACTGTGTTATTTTTCCAAAGGCATTAGCCCTTCTCAAAGTATTTCTCCAGATGTCAAAACAAGTAATTGACTTGATCCATTCAGATAAATCTACTATCAAATGTGAACACAAACCCAGGAAGTCTGATTAATGGCATCAATTTTTTCAAAGTGTTTTGAACTTGCTCTAATAGGTAAATACTTGGCTGCAGATACTGTAGACTGGCTACTCAAAAGCTTTTTATAATTCCTTTCCCTTGCTGTCTTCTACTAAAGAGAGTGGCAAGCTCAATAAGTCACTGGTTCAGACACCCTGTAGCCAAGGTAGCCAGATGAGACACAGTTCTGGTGGTTAGCAAGACATTTGTAAAGTCCTTCAGAAAAGGGAGGAAAGGAGGACTTTTCTGGTGGTCCAGTGGATGAGAGTCCAACTGCCAATGCAGGAGACCTGGGTTCGATCCCTTAGTCGGGAAGATGCCCTCAAGAAGGAAATGGCAATCCACTCCAGTATTTTTGCCTGGAAAATCCCATGGATGGAGGAGCCTGGTAGGCTACAAGTCAGTGGGGTCACAGAGTTGAACAAGACTAAGCGACTTCACTTTCCTTCCTGTCCTTTTACATATTTAAACCACTGTTTCCAGATTTTTAAGAGAATTATATTCTTAGAGATATATATGTATAATGAATTTCCCAGAAATAGGGTAAAAAACAAATAGATTCCACAGGAAATCTGGCTGTTCATAATAATTCTTTTAGACTTTGGGTTATGAGGGAAAAAGCCCCAATAATTCTTAGTACAAAATGATGCTGAGCTTTTTAGTTCTGATTTAGTTCCTCCAGGGGGAAAAAAAAAGTCAATACATCTAAATGCAAATTACGGAAATCACATTTTCCCTCAAATGTATCCCATAGGAGATAATGCCCACTCTCAAGTATTTAAATTACCAGAAAACTTTTTCTATTCCCTCTTGGTACTTTCAACCTAGGGGAAACTTGAGTGGATGGATGCAAGAGAATTAAATTCCCTTACAAGCAGACAAAACCACAGTTTAAATGCACTGAAAGATATGAAAGGAAGAAGGTGGCCAAGATCAAAGAATAGGAAGACCCTGAGCTCATTTCTTGCCATGAGTATACCAGAATTATACCTCTTTTCACAATGGTTAATGAGAAAGATCAGAAACCTAAAATATCTTCTACAACTAAAGATACAAAGAAGGAACCACAATGAGATGGGTAGGAGAGGTGGAGACATGATATAGTCAAGACCCATATTTCTGGGTGGGCAAACCACAAACAGGAGGATAATTATAAATACGTAGGTTCTCCCCAAGAAGGAAGGGGTCTGAGCCCCATCTGGGCTCCCCAGTCTGGGAGTCCTGAACCAGGAAGATGAGCCTCCAGGATGTCTGGCTTCAAAGGCCAGTGGGGCTTACTTTGGGGAGAGCCAGAGAGTTGTGGGAAATAGAAACTCCACTCTTAAATGGCACACACAGAATCTGCTCCAGGATTCAGAGCAGAAACAGTCATTTGAAAGGAATCTGGGTCAGACCCAACTGCAGACCCTCTTGGAGAGAAGGAGGTCATTGGAGCTTACTACCTAGGGACACAGATATGGGGGGCAGCCATTTGGGGAAGCTTGCTACACAAGGACACTGGAAAGTTTCATTTTGGAAATTTCTCTCTAGTTTATTAGTACTGGCACCAGACGCACCTACCAGCCTTTGTACCGGTACTGGGACATGTCAGGCCAAGCAACTAACTGGGGGGACAGAGCCCACCCACTAGCAGGTTGGCTGCATTAAGAACCCCCTGAGCTCTGAGGCACCTGAAACACGGCCTTGTCAACCAGAGGACCCAGGACTCAGTCCCACATATCAGTGCACCAGCACCAACCTTAGGACCCCCCAGAGCCTTGGCCACGCCCACCTGACCACAGACACACTGACTCTGGGACACCCAGGGTCCTGTGGCTAGAGACCACAGGACCTGGCTGCACCCACTGATGGGCCAGCAGTAGTCCCAGAACTGACCTCACCCACTAGTATGCAGGCACCAGCCTCAAGATCACCACAACCTCACAGCTGACTGTGTCCAGACCTAGCCCACTCATTAGCAAACTGGCACCAGCCCAGGGGTTCCCTGAACTCTAGCCATGCTTATCTCCAGCTTCTGACCAGGTCATTCAAGAGCCCTAGTCTTGCAATCACTTAGCCTGGTGATTTGAAATGCTTTTCCAATGTAAATTGGTATGTAATAGGGCTCAGTATGAAGTATAATCATACGTATTCTTGAACATTCAAATTTTGGTCTGTATTTCATCATCTCTATGCTTTTTATTTATAAGACTTTGGTAGTTCATACCTGCATATAAACCATTTTTAATTTGACTAACTCAAACCAGGATAAATCAGGAATTAAATAAATGCCTGTTTGCTACTGATTTCAGTCAGAATTTTTGGTCTGAAAAAGCTAAAACCAACTTTGAGTCACTTAAGCAGGAAAAGAATTTTAGAAAGCATAGACTCAGCAAGAAGGATAAAGAATCAGGTTCAGAAATGGTAGGAACTGGTTGGAATAGGTAAGATCATATCACAGCAATAATAATCTTAAAATGTTGAGGCTGGTACAGACTGTGTTGCTACTAAGTACCCACTGTTACTACCTCAGGAATCACCAGGCCCTTATAAATGGATTTCATCACTCCTGAGTACTCTCATATCTCCTGCCTCTACTTCCTAAACAATACAGGTATTGAGACACTGATTTTTTTTAAGTTTAAATAACTGTTCAATTGCTGATTCAATTAATTTTCAAATTTTTCCAACAAATACGATTCAAATTCAGATTGTTAAAGAAAATATTTGTGTATATATTTATTGCATATAAAATGTTTATTGAGTATATTTGAGGAATGAAAGCAATCACAGGAAATAAAGGATTGATTTCATAATCCTTTAATAACTTAGTAACATTTTATCAAGTAAATATTTCAGATTCTACAAAAAAACATTTCAGCCACTTTAATATTATAGGGAAACTGAAATGACCTTTGACTCAGACAACTGATTTAGAGAGGAACAATATCTACCAGATGAATTTCTTAGATGTATTCCTTTATTGTTTTAATTTTAACATTTTTAATTAAAAAGAAATATTTTCTTTTAATTGACTAAACAATAATACCCCTAAGCAGGCAAGAGAGGAACACAGACTGTTGCATTCTTGCTAGCAACAAGAACCAGTTCAAACTCTGTACACATTTGAAATAGAAATAAAATGGACCACATTGGTTAAGAATATATCAGTGGATGTTTTTGTAAGAATGTAGTAGGGGTAAGGCACTTCCATAATTACTGGAGGAAATGAAAATTTGAGAAAACTCTCAAAATTGCAAATGCACATATCCTTGGAATCAGCAATTTCACATTTAGGAATTTATTCTGAAGATATACTTGCATGCATTCATGGGAAATGGTACATATACAAGATTATTCCTATAGCATAGGTTGAAACAGCAATCTGGTATGAAAGTGAAAGTGAAATTTGCTCAGTTGTGCCCTACTCTTTGCAACACCATGGACTACACATTCCATGGAATTCTCCGGGCCAGAATACTGGAGTGGGTACCCAATTCTCTTCTTCAGGGGATCTTCCTAACCGAGGGATTGAAACAAGGTATCCCATATTGCAAGCAGATTCTTTATCAGCTGAGCCATCAGGGAAGCCCAGGAATACTGGAGGGGGTAGCCTATCCATTCTCCAAGGGATTTTCCCAATCCAGGAATCGAATCGGGGTCTCCTGTACTGCAGGCAGATTCTACCAGCTGAGCTACCAGGGAAGCCCAATCTGGTAATAAAAGTTCATAAATAAGGGACTGACTGTAAATGACTGAAGATTAACAGAAGAAAATATTACTGAAAAGAATGAACAATGTCTGAGAAACTTTGTTTCTCAGAAACCATTACTTAGTGCAACTGATTCAACTTCATTCCTTTTTATGGCTGCATTCAGTTCAGTTCAGTCGCTCAGTCATGTCCGACTCTTTGCAACCTCATGGACTGCAGAACGGCAGGCCTCCCTGTCCATCACCAACTCCCAGAGTTTACCCAAACTCATGTCCATTGAGTCGATGATGCCATCCAATCATCTCATCCTCTGTCATCCCCTTCTCCTCCTGCCTTCAATTGTTCCCAGCATCAGAGTCTTCTCAGATGAGTCAGTTCTTCGCATCAGGTGGCCAAAGTATTGGCGTTTCAACTTCAACATCAGTCCTTCCAATGAACACTTAGGATTGATGTCCTCTAGGATGGACTGGTTGGATCTCCTTGCAGTCCAAAGGACTCTCAAAAGTCTTCTCCAACACCACAGTTCAAAAGCATCAATTCTTTGGTGCTCAGCTTTCTTTATAGTTCAACTCTCACATCCATACATGACTACTGGAAAAACCATAGCTTTGATTAGATGGACCTTTGTTGACAAAGCCATCACTCTGCTTTTTCATATGCTGTCTAGGTTGGTCATAACTTTTCTTCCAGGGAGTAAGTGTCTTTTAATTTCATGGCTGCAGTCACCATCGGCAGTGATTTGGAGCCCCCCAAAATAATATTCCATTTTATATATGTACCACATGTTCTTTATCCATTCATCTGTCAATGGACATCTAGGCTGCTTCCATGTCCTGGCTATTGCAAATAGTGGTGCAGTGAACACTGGGATACATGTATTCCTGGGTTAGGAAGATCCCCTGGAGGAGAGTGTGGCAACCCACTCCAGTATTCTTGCCTGGAGAATAGCAAGGACAGAGGAGCCGGGAGGGTTGCAAAGAGCTGGACACGACTGAGTAACTCAGCACTGCACAGCACAGTGGGAATCTTCTCTATAGCACAAGGAGCTCAGCTAAGTGTTCTGTGATGACCCTGATGGGGGAATGGGGATGTGGGAGAGAGGCTCAGGAGGGAGTGGATACATGTGTGCATATGGTGGATTCACAGTGTTGTACAGCAGAAACTAAGACAACATTGTAAAGCAATTATATTTCAAATAAAAATAATAAAGCTTCAAAAAATAAATAAAGGAAACAATCTCCAACTTGGTTTAGATAAAAAAGGAAATATTCATAAAATGGATGGGTAATATATATGGATAAACTATATATGAGTCTATAAAGATACACATGTGTATCATATTGTGTGTGATATTTATTTTTATTTATTTATCCATCCACCCACCCACCCTTCCATCCATTCATCCCCTGGTATAAGTCTAAGAAATGTACAGCATTCACTGCCTTTGATGACAGAGGATAATTTTAGAGTCATGTGACTAGGAACAGGGTAGATGTAAAAACCTTGGATATAAACTTATTTTTTAAGTTATAAGTAATTTGTAATCTGCTACCTATCTCACAAGAGAAATTAAAACATATAAATTAGTGGAAGACTTCAAGTCTGACACGGTGGAACAAGTTACTATTAATATCTCTTCACAAAATGATAATACACAGCACTGCATACTCTACTGGAAGAGGTTAACATCAGTGTTTGCCTCGTGGGTGCAAACAACCCGCTTGGTTCTCTAATAGATCCTATTTTCTATCCACTTGATATCGGCATTGCTGTCCACTGTTGCACTTAAATCTCGCCAACATCATTAACATCAGTATTAACATCAGCAATAACCGGCAACAAAGCGAACATCTGGGAGTTTGTTTGGAGCAGCCCAGCTCAGGAAAAGAAGGCAGGGGAATTCCCTGTACAGGTCGAACTTTCTGTCAAAGGGGGATGCAATATAATGAGGAATGAATGAAACCTGGGGCAACATCATTAATCAGAGGAGTTATCAGATGGCCTCCCCAGATCCTCATGATCAGCTCTGACAGAAAAACACACATATTGTAGAGGAAACACTGGTAAAAATGCTGCATGACCCTTGTCTTCATGATATTTGGGATATATCATGAAGCCAGAAAATATCAATGTTAACTCAGAAGTCCTTGCAAGTGATGTGGGAGAGGACTCCACTTAGGCTATTAAATAGATGGCAAAATGATCCATGTGACA
>SJYC01036665.1:0-29949 GCA_006408675.1 Madoqua kirkii | reverse complement strand
TGGCCACTGCTGAGTTTTCCAAATTTGCTGGCATATTGAGTGCAGCACTTTCACAGCATCATCTTTCAGGATTTGAAACAGCTCAACTGGAATTCCATCACCTCCACTAGCTTTGTTAGTAGTGATGCTTTCTAAGGCCCACTTGACTTCACATTCCAGGATGTCTGGCTCTAGATTAGTGATCACACCATCATGATTATCTGGGTCATGAAGATCTTTTTTGTACAGTTCTTCTGTGTATTCTTGCCACCTCTTCTTAATATTTTCTGCCTCTGTTAGGTCCATACCATTTCTTTCCTTTATCAAGCCCATCTTTGCATGAAATATTCCCGTGGTGTCTCTAATTTTCTTGAAGAGATTTCTAGTCTTTCCCATTCTGTTCTTTTCCTCTACTTCTTTGCATTGATCGCTGAAGAAGGCTTCCTTATCTCTTCTTTCTCTTCTCTGGAACTCTGCATTCAGATGCTTATATCTCTCCTTTTTTCCTTTGCTTTTCACCTCTCTTCTTTTCACAGCTATTTGTAAGCCCTCCCCAGACAGCCATTTTGCTTTTTGCTATTTCTTTGCTGCTTAGGAATATTAAATAACTGGGAAGGCCAACATAGCATCAGTTAAACAAGCCTTTGCTCAATTTAACTGTATACCAAAGTAAATAAAGCTGTTCCTTTATCATTTTGTCACCTCCTTTTGTGTGACTGGCGAGGCAGTAGTAGCTGAAGATGCCAGAAGAGGCCCACCCTGCCATTCTGGGTGTCATTTCTTTTATTGCAATAGACCTCTGGAAAGTCCATGAAGAGGCAGAAAAGAGAAACCTATTAGCAGGAGCCTCAGTTTGTAATCTGTGTTTTTGATTATCAATGACAGGATTCTAAAATTACACCCAGATGTATCTCACAGGTTCTGAAATTGAGTTTCTGAAAAAGCGGTGTAGTCGTAATGAAAGGTAAAGGGCAGGGTTCCAGAGAAACGAGCTGTGAATTGAACCTGCAATGGAAATTGATCCTATCACTCAGTTTCTGCCCTTATCCGTGGAAGGACAGGGCTGGCTCTATGAGGAGGCGGGGTCCCCGATGAAACAGGATTGCCAGAGTGCTGGAGGCCAGAACCAGCTCGCTGGTCCCTCAGGTCAGGGCTGCAAGTGTCAGGTGTCTCTGCTTGAAACCTGACTCGAAGTGGCAGAAAGAGAACAGAGGGGAAGATGCTGCCAGTGGTGCTGGCAGAGAAACCAGTGAGAACTGCCTGCTGAAGCTTCAGGCATGACAGGCACCACACCCCTCAGGGATACCGCTCTGTTCACTTATTGTGAGCTCATGGGCCCAGACTGGGCCCCCTGGCCTCGTGACTGTTGCCAACGATGCCTTCCAGTACCCATTCCACTGAAGGGAAAAGGATTGTGAAAAGAAGTTACTGGCCTTGGAATCCACACATGTCCTCCAAAACATCTTTAGGATCATGAGAAAAGATAGACATATATTCCCCCTAGTGACTATGACTTACTACGCTGTCATCTGGCCTCCCCAGTGGCTCAGATGGTAAAGAATCTGCCTGCAATGCAGGAGCCCTGGGTTCGATCCCTCGGTCAGGAAAATGCCCTAGAGAAGGGAATGGAAACCCACTCCAGTATTCTTGCCTAAGAAATCGCATAGACAGAGGAGCCTGGCAGACTACAGTCCATAGGGTCTCAAACAGTTGGACACCACTTAGTAACTGAGCATGTACACAAAATGTGGTTCAGCAAATTGAAGACACTCCCTGAATTTCATAACAAGTGAATAACTGGACTCAGATTAGTACCCATGGCTCCTACGCCCACCTCCAGTGGCATTCGTCATTATAGCAGAGTGTCTTTTTGTCACCTCCAGGACAGCTTCTCCTATTCGAGGAGCAAATTTATTTGTTTAGTTTTGGCTGTGCTGGGTCTTCATTGCCGTATGCAGGCTTTCTCTAGTTCTGGAGAGCAGGGGCTACTCTCTGGTTGTGGTGTGGGGGCTTCTCATTGCAGTGAGCATGGGCTCTAGGCACGTGGGCCTCAGTATTTGCAGCACATGGGCTCAGTAGTTGAGGCACAGGGGCTAATCAGGTGTGGCTTGCTGGACCTAAAGCACACAGGCTTCAGTATTTGTGGTGCCTGGGCTTAGTTGCTCTGAGGCATGTGGAATCTTCCCAGACCAGGGATTGAACCCATGTTGCCTGAATTGGCAGGTGGATTCTTATCCACTGCTCCACCAGGGAAGTCCAAAATTAAAATATTTACGGAAAGAAATATTCTGTTTGGAAAAGCTTCTGCAAGATGGTTTTATTTGCACTGATCAAAACAAGATGCAAACCACTCTGGACAACCCTGCTTCCATTTAAGATTCAGGACTCACACAGCCTCTATCTCTGGTCTCTTAATACCATTTGTGACAATTGGGGTTCTGGGGACTTGGTCGTAGAGGTGGTTGTGCTAGGCTTAGCTATTTGACTTGGCGAGTTTACAGGAAGCCATCACTTTACCATGATGGGATTCTGAGAGGTAATAACACATGGGAAGAGACATGTACTTCAAGACAACTTGACCAGTAGACAGAGCCTTTGTTGTTTTATCCGGGGGCTTAATTCACAAGTGTGTGTTCTTGGCTAAGGCGTATTAAAATGATGCAGGCTTACTTCTGCAGGAGAAAATAGTTTTTCTAGTGAAATTAAGTTATAACTGCACTGCTTGTTGAAATTAATATCTGAAGCATTTAGTCATTTAGTAAGTAAAATTGATGAAAACCTTGGAAAAGTGCTTTAGAACAGTCCTTGTGGAGACTTGTGATTAATAGGGAAAAGAGTGTAGATGTACATTAATCTGTTTATATAAGGGATCTGGAATGTATTAAAAGTTTTTGTAAGCATTTAACTAATGAAGCATTATATAAAATTAGACATTGCCTTTAGATGGTCAAAATTCACTAGACTGGAAAACACTTTCAATGTTATCACTAGGTAACTTATTTGTGATATTTTCCCAAACACTAGTAATTTAAATATGAAAAAATTGATTCAGTAAAATGGAACATTCCGTGAGCATCTTTCACTGAGGATTCTCCAGGGAAATTTTTCCTCACTTGTCCTTGGTTCCTAGTTATTACAGGACAGAGTAGCGTGAATGGTCATGATTAACCTTATGTTAGGGTTTGAACAGATAGATAACTGGCAGATAAACCCCGTCTCACAAATGCAAACCCAGAACGTTATTTCACATGAATTGTTTCATTTGTTGAAGACCACAAGAAAAGGGGGTTCCCTAAGTTCTCTCTAGGCCCTAAATAATGGAGAAAACGAGGAATTTATGCACAACAAAAAGCAAGATATGAACATCAGTGATAATCCAGACAGGTTTCTTCTGGTGGCTAAAAAGTGTAGGTGTGGTTGTCTGGAAAACCAAGGCTGGGTAATGTGACCTGGGATCCAGCTTCCATGGAATCAGAGGGAGTAGGAGGAAGGGTTCTTCCCAGCACTTTTGTCCCAAGGTTACATTCACAGGACCTTATTCTAGTTTACATCCCTTGATCTTGTTTCTGGTGGAGTTTTACGGGTCTTAACATGTGGTTTTTTAAAAAATCGGATTCTCTTTATTTTGGTGGACACTCTACGGTAGAGTGGCAGCAGCATATGTTTCACTGTCAAACATACAAATGCAGAGCCACGCTCAGTCCTTGACCTTGGGCAACTTGTTGACCTCATCATAGTCACAATGTTTTTATTTCTATCTTGGGAAAAACTGGATTGTTAAGGAGTGGAGATTATATATACAAAACAACCCATACATATTAAGTGCACACACAGGACACAGTAGCTGTTATTTCTCCATGAGTATTTCCCCTTTCCAATTATAGATCTCTTTATAGATCATAAATGGTAACCACCTTCAGGAAAACAAAAATCAAAATATATGGACCAATTGAACATATGGGTATATTAAAACAAATATTTTAGGTTAGGTGCTCCCCAAACCCATAAAAAGTAAACTTAGAAAGATGCAAGGTACATCATAGGGCTCAGTATATGTTTTATAATTAAATTATTGTATTTTCATCATCTTTCCATAGATAAGTTTAAGCTTTCTCATAAATAACAAGGTGCTACTATATAGCACAGGGTACTGTATTCAATATCCTGTGAGAAACCATAATGGAAGAGAATATAAAACTAGAATATATATGTATAACTAAATCACTTTTCTATATGGCAGAAATTACCACAACATTGTAAATCAACTGTACTTAATTAAAAACTAAATATGTATGAAAAAGCTTTCTCTGTATATATTCTTTCCCTTAAGCCAATCAGAATGCTCATGTTCCTGCAAATCATTTAGATTTCTAAGCTCCAAACTCTGTCCCTGGAGCTTGGGCTGAGGAACAACACTGAGACCTGATCAGGGGTAGGAAAGAATTACTTCAGTAGTGGCTATGTGGAATTCTCTGTAAATCAAAATCTGAAAAGGCTAGAGTTCTGCTCAGAAGTTTATACTCTTTAATCATTGTATTTCATGCTGAATTTGCAAGCTTTTACTTTTATGTTTTCTAATTCCATAATTATGAATTAATTTAAAAAGATAAAAAGTATATGCACCAGTTAGCATGAAGATTAGTTTTGTGTACAGAACCCCAGAGGAAAGAGCCTTAAATAAAAGCATTGTATTTCCCTCTAATGAAAATTTGGGCTTGTACGGTAGCCCAGTGATTACCAGGAAACCCATTTCTGTGTTGTCATTGCTTTGAATCCTTCATGTTTAAGTGCATCATGGTCCATCATGGCTCCGGAGGACAAGCTGTCCTAAGTTGAGCTAACAGGACAGAAGAAGGAACAAAGATGGGGAGCCCCTTCCTCTCAAGGAGACTCCCCAGAAACCATTCCTGACATCTCACCTTGTATGCCATCCACCAAAACTTGGGTTCAAGGATCAGACTTCTCTGCCTAAGAGGATGGAAACTGTAGTCTTTATTCTGGGTGGCGTTATGCCCAGCTAAGTGTTTGAGAGTTTATTCATATGGAAGAAGAGAAAACAAGATATTGGAGACCAATATAATTATCTGTGGCCCTAGGCTTCACCAGAACTTTTATTATCCTTTTCTCTTACGTTTTCTTTTTCTTCTTTTCCTCATTAGATCCCATGCGTGGCCCAAGGAAGCTGGAAGTCGTGGAAGTCAAATCTCGACAGATCACTATCCGCTGGGAGCCCTTTGGGTATAACGTGACTCGTTGCCATAGCTACAACCTCACAGTCCACTACTGTTACAAAGTTGGAGGGCAGGAACAGGTGCGAGAGGAAGTGAGCTGGGATACAGAAAACTCACACCCCCAACACACCATCACCAACCTCTCGCCCTACACCAACGTCAGCGTGAAGCTCATCCTCATGAATCCAGAGGGGCGGAAGGAGAGCCAGGAGCTGATAGTACAGACGGATGAAGATCGTGAGTACTTTCAAGTGATGTGTTTATGTCAAACATGCAGTCTTTCAAAAATGGAGCTTGTGTTTCTTTCTAACTGAGATCTTTACAATGAAAATGGAAGAAAATTGCTTACCATGTTGAATAATGTGTGTCTGTGCTGCATCTGCTGAAACACTGATTAAAAAAGGTAAAGACAATAAAGATACAGAGGCTTGTTTTAATTTTTCATGTCATATAATTAGTTTTCTACATCGATAACCCTACATGGCTCTGAATAGTTCTTTGTTCAAATTTTGTCATCATGTTGGGACTGAGGTGTTGTTTGGGTATTAGATTATATATAGGAAGGACTTATTCATATGGCATTCTAAAACATTTTTCATAATTCAGATTAAAATTCAGCCCCGGATAGAGGCTTACCTTTGCTCTTCAGCACAGTGCTAAGAAATTACCACATGAGGTCAGTGGTCAAGTAATAGTCATCCTTTCCCATAGGAACAATGTAATTGACTATTCCCTCAATAACCAAGACTTCAATAAATAGAATTCTATTAATATGTGTCAGAGTACTTCTGGCGTACTTAGTAGTAGATCATTAGTATTCTAGAAGCCTTATTAATATGAACAGTGATATTACTGTCTATTTTATCTTTCTGCCTTGAGGGTTTTTTCAAACTATATGTTAAATTGAAGTCTAGTTAATTTGCAATGCTAGCTTCAGGGGTACTGCAGAGTTTTATATATAGATATATATATATAAATAAATACATATAAGTTTATATATATCATATATATCATATATATAAAACTCTGCGGTACCCCTGAGGCTAACAATGCATATATACAACTGAATATATATTCATATAGGTATATATTCTTCTTAAGATTCTTTTCCGTCATAGGTTATTGCAAGATATTAAGTATAGTTCCCTGGGCTCTACAGCAGGTCCCTGTTGCTTATATACAGTAGTGTGTGTATGTTCATCTCTACTTCCTGCTTCATCTCTTCCCACTCCCTCCTTCCCCTTTGGTAGCATAAGTTTGGTTTCTGTCTGAGTCTACTTCTGTTTGTCAGTAAGTTCATGTGTATCATTTTTTTTTAATTCCACATGTAAATGAAATCATGTGATGTTTGCCTTGTCTGACTTACTTCACTTAATATGTTGATAGATTGTTCTTTTCTCTCAGCTTCCACTGCCTACATCCAGATCTCATTATTTTATTCTGAAACTTCTGTAGTAGTTTCTGACCTTTCTTTGTGGTCCCAACTTCTCCTATTCCAGGGCCCCCTACCCACTCACTAAACTCATATGTAAAATACCTTTTTTATCACCTCACTGTCTCCACAAGAGCCATCAGTGACTCTCCTTGCCCAAATCTGGATTGTCAAGGTCCTTGGTGTTCCTGGTTCGGACTCTGGAACTGGGAGCCTCTTCTCCCACACAGGGCATCTTGCAGAGCAGTCCTCTGGGCACGGATCCTGCGTGCACACCCCTCCCATCCTGAGCGCTCCCCACAGTCTCTTCTCTTCTGCACATCCCTCCCACCTGGCCGCCTCCATTCCACCTCCTCCACTACCCTCCAGAATGCTCCTCAGTTTCAGGTCCTTCATGAAGCTGTCTCCAACTCTTCCAACCCTTATTCCCGCATCTTCTGACCTTATTGCACTTGACAAGATTTTTAAATATCTGAGCCTTAATTTCCTTGTCTGAGAAGCAAGAATCATACAGTTCTCCAGCATTTTAGTGTTAGAAGGCATTTTCATCCCAGGCTGTTTGTGGTTGAAGAGAACAGTCTTTAATAAGTGAGTATTATTATTGTTGTTGTAACAGATGAAAGCAACTTCTCTTGACCCTTACTTATTCTCTCATTATATTACACATAATTTTTCCCTTTTAACTGTAAACTATTTGAGAGAAGAAGGCACCTATCTTTTTTCTATAGCAGTATGGATGATATTGAGTAGGCAATAAGCACCCAAGATACTTTGTTAGTCATTAATAGAAGAGTAAAGTTTGCTAATAATCTTTTAATTCAGGCTAGAATTGGCAGTAGTTTTCCATCATGCGAGTGGAATGTCAAATTCAATCTTTCGTAGAGATAAGAGATGTTATGCTGAGGCGTGAACCCACTAAAACTTGGAGGTTTCAAATTGACGTGAACAGAGAATTCTGTTAAGTGCTGTTGAAACATGAGGTTAGAATAAGTTACTTATCCATTAGTGTATTTATTTATTCTTCAGTTTTCTGAATATTGAGCTTTATTTTATTATTTTACTTTACAATACTGTATTGGTTTTGTCACACATCAACATGAATCTGCCACGGGTGTACACATATTCCCAATCCCACTTCCCCCGCACACCATCCCTCCGGTCATCCCAGTGCACCAGCCCCAAGCATCCTGCACCCTGCATCGCACCTAGACTGGCGATTCATTCCTTATATGATATACATGTTTCAGTGCCATTCTCCCAAACCATCCCACCCTCTCCCTCCCCCACAGAGTCCAAAAGACTGTTCTATACGTCGTGTCTCTTTTACTGCCTTGCATACAGAATTATCATTACCATCTTTCTAAATTCCATATATATATGTTAGTATACTATATTGGTGTTCTTTCTGGCTTACTTCACTCTGTATAATAGGCTCCAGTTTCATCCACCTCATTAGAACTGATTCAAATGTATTCTTTTTAATGGCTGAGTAATACTCCATTGTGTATATGTATCACAGCTTTCTTATCCATTCATCTGCTGATGGACATCTAGGTTGCTTCCATGTCCTGGCGATTATAAACAGTGCTGCAATGAGCATACTTATCCATTAGTGTGTTTAAAGGAGCTTGCTAGTCCCTGGAGTTGGGCATGCATGACTCCAAACAAAAACCTACCAGTTTCATAGCGTATCAGCATCCAGTTAATTAGAAAACCTTTGATTTCAAATTCTACTTCTTAACAAGAACAAAAGGAAAAAGACTTCAAAAAAGGCAGAAAAGGACAGAAAGAGATAAATGGATAATACTGAGCTCTAAGAAAAAAAAATTGAAGTGTCACTATCTGCCACTAATAAAGGCTACACTTCATTGTACATTGTGAGTTTTATTATACTATAATAATTTTGTTGAAATATCTTATTTTATGAGAAATATGTGGGAAAGATGTATCTTTTATTGCTGTTATGAGTGTCACTAGACAGGGCTCAATTCCACAAACTTAGATATATTATGGTTCTATACTCCAAATCATGAATTTCTACAACTTCTAAAAACTGGTGCCAGACCTAAGTTCCCATGAAGTGCTATCTTCTTAATTTAACTAACCTTTCTGGTATTTTATTTTAATCACTTGATCTGTTCTTGACCTAAAAGCAATTATATGAATCCCATTTAGGTTTTCCTGTTGTTAACATTTTCATGGTTACAAGGCCTCTAGTACATTTTATTATGTTTATCCTTTTAAGATACCCTCTGTTCAACATCAGTTTGACAATCTATTTTTAAAATTTTATTCCCATTTATACTAATTGAATTAAATCAAAGATTTGTTTTTTCTAATTTTTTGCCCTCCTTGCACCTGTACATAGATTAGTGAATGTCAAAGTGTTAGTTGCTCAGTCGTGTCTGACTCTTTGTGACCCATGGACTGTAGCCAGCCAGGCTCCTCTGTCTGTGGGTTTCTCCAGGTAACACTGGAGTGTGTAACTATTTCGTTCTCCAGGGGAACTTCCCAACCCAGGCATTGAACCCGGGTCTGCTGCATTGCAGGTGGATTCTTACTGTCTGAGCCACCAGGGAAGCCCTACATAGATTAATACACATTTTGAAGTCAGAAGATTATCATAAAGCAGTAAAACCACACACATAATCATCTTGATACTTTTAGGAACCTGATGACCTCAAAATAAACACTGTCAAGGTCAAGGAGAAGAGAATGAGTTGAGCTTTCTCTGGTTTGGCCCATCATAGTCCAGCTTCTGATTGTGTTGAGCATTTTAGTCTCAGAGCCCAGAATCCAAATTTTCTTAGAACTCACCAGTATCATCACTCCTTAAATATCTTGTTTCTTTGCTTCACTGTAGTTTCACATCAATTCCTTCAATCTGGAACAACTATTTATATATATATATATATATATACATATATACATATACACACACACACATATATATATATACATATTTAGAGTTTTGGAATTAGAGATCAACTTATTCCAACTTTCTCATTTTAGAAATGAGACATCTGAGAACTAAGAAGGGTCAATGCATTGCCCAGATTTCACTGTTTAATCCCTGGAAAGTCTTAAATCAGAGCCCAGGCCTCCCATCTGAATCAGTGATATTTTTTCTGCTACACCCCACTTAGTTCTGTTTAGAGTAGCTGTCAATATCCTCCCTCTATAGGAGAAGGCAATGGCACCCCACTCCATTATACTCTTGCCTGGAAAATCCCATGGATGAAAGAGCCTGGTAGGCTGTAGTCCATGGGGTCGCTAAGAGTCAGACACGACTGAGTGACTTCACTTTCACTTTTCAGTCTCATGCACTGGAGAAGGAAATGGCAACCCACTCCAGCGTTCTTGCCTGGAGAATCCCAGGGACTGGGGAACCTGGTGGGCTGCCATCTATGGTGTCGCACAGAGTAGGGCACGACTGAAGTAACGTAGCAGCAGCATCGGTAGCCCATCAACTAAACAAATATGTACAGCCTTTGTGTCCTCTTGAAATGCTTGTCAGCCTTTCCAGTTGGCACAATCTCAGCAACTCTTAAGGGCTCCTCATACTCTCCACCAGCTAATAAAACAATTCTCTAGCCCCATCTTTTAAACGTTATTGAGATGTGTTTATCAAATCATGAGCAGACTTGGGTTGTTTCTCCTCTGTGGTTATTATGAATAGTGCTCCTCTTAATATTTGTGTACAAGCTTTCGAGTGACTAGTCTTTTCAGTTCCCTTGGATATATACCTAGGATTAAAATTGCTGAGTCATATGGTAGTTTATCTATGTTTAACCATCTTCCAAAATGGCTGCACCAGTTTATAGTCTCATGAGTTAATATGTAGGGATTTGCATCATTCCAATCCTTCTTTATTTCTGAGCAATAAAAGAAGTTTATTTACAAAATAAAAAAGTTTATTTACAAGACTTGAATTGTCTGATTCAAACATGTTAGAGAAAAATGGGATGAAATTCTTTTCTTGATAAAGACAGTATAGCCAAAATGATTTTAAATTCTAGGTTTTTGCAAGAAAGTGGAATATATCTATTAAAATCTTTTGACTCAAATAGAGAGTTAAAAACCTATCAAGTCTAGAAAAACTTTTCTTTCTTTCTTTCTTTTTTTACTGAAATGTGTATCGATTTTCCCCACTTCTAGTTCCAGGTGCTGTTCTTACTGAATCCATCCAAGGAAGTACCTTTGAAGAGAAGATATTCCTTCAATGGCGAGAGCCAATTCAAACCTATGGTGTCATCACTCTATATGAGGTAATATATACCCTTGTCAGCAATTTAATCTTTTACTATAACTTGTATGATTGCTCACCTATCTAGTATTTAAAAATACATAGTGGCATCATGCCTTTTAAGAAGTTGGGTGCTTTCACTAGTTATAATGGTTACTGAATAGAGGCAAAAATAATTAAAGATGGGTTTTCAAATTATGAATAATTTCAGGATGTATACTCACAATGATTTAGATTCTAGTTCCAGGTGCTGTTCTTACTGAATCCATCCAAGGAAGTACCTTTGAAGAGAAGATATTCCTTCAATGGCGAGAGCCAATTCAAACCTATGGTGTCATCACTCTATATGAGGTAATATATACCCTTGTCAGCAATTTAATCTTTTACTATAACTTGTATGATTGCTCACCTATCTAGTATTTAAAAATACATAGTGGCATCATGCCTTTTAAGAAGTTGGGTGCTTTCACTAGTTATAATGGTTACTGAATAGAGGCAAAAATAATTAAAGATGGGTTTTCAAATTATGAATAATTTCAGGATGTATACTCACAATGATTTAGATGTGTCCAGATTACCTGCTATTATATGTAAAGCCACAACATGACATAGTTTAAAAATCACTTTTTTTTTTGCTTTTTTTTGCCACTTTATTTTTTTAATTGAAGGATAATTCAGTTCAGGTCAGTCGCTCAGTCGTGTATGACTCTTTGCGACCCCATGAATTGCAGCACACCAGGCCTCCCTGTTCACCACTAACTCCCGAGTTCACTCAGACTCATGTCCATCGAGTCAGTGATGCCATCCAGCCATCTCATCCTCTGTCATCCCCTTCTCCTCCTGCCCTCAGTCCATCCCAGCATCAGAGTCTTTTCCAATGAATCAACTCTTCGCATGAGGTGGCCAAAGTACTGGAGTTTCAGCTTTAGCATCATTCCTTCCAAAGAAATCCCAGGGCTGATCTCCTTCAGAATGGACTGGCTGGATCTCCTTGCAGTCCAAGGGACTCTCAAGAGTCTTCTCCAACACCACAGTTCAAAAGCATCAATTCTTTGGCGCTCAGCCTTCTTCACAGTCCTACTCTCACATCCATACATGACCACAGGAAAAACCATAGCCTTGACTAGACGGACCTTAGTCGGCAAAGTAATGTCTCTGCTTTTGAATATACTATCTAGGTTGGTCATAACTTTTCTTCCAAGGACTAAGCGTCTTTTACTTTCATGGCTGTAGTCACCATCTGCAGTGTTTTTGGAGCCCACAGAAATAAAGACTAACACTGTTTCCACTGTTTCCCCATCTATTTCCCATGAAGTGATGGGACCGGATGCCATGATCTTCGTTTTCTGAATGTTGAGCTTTAAGCCAACTTTTTCGCTTTCCTCTTTCACTTTCATCAAGAGGCTTTTTAGTTCCTCTTCACTTTCTGCCATAAGGGTGGTATCATCTGCATATCTGAGGTTATTGATATTTCTCCTGGCAGTCTTGATTCCAGCTTATGTTTCTTCCAGTCCAGCGTTTCTCATGATGTACTCTGCATATAAGTTAAATAAGCAGGGTTGCTTTACAGAATTTTGTAGTTTTCTGTCAGACATCAATACTTATACTGGTAAGTCACTTCAGTCATGTCCAACTGAAGACCCCATAGATGGCAGCCCACCAGGCTCTCCAGTCCCTGGGACTCTGCAGGCAAGAACGCTGGAGTGGGTTGCCATTTTCTTCTCTAATGCTTGAAAGTGAAAAGTGAAAGTGAAGTCACTCAGTCGTGTCTGACTCTTAGCGACCCCATGGACTGCAGCCTATCAGGCTCCTCCGTCCATGGGATTTTCCAGGCAAGAGTGCTGGAGTGGGGTGCCATTGCCCTCTCCGGTCAGACATCAATCGGTATATACATAATGTGTAATCATCCATAGGTACGCCCAGGTCTGCTCCTCACAAACCTCCCTCCCCACTCCACAGGGTCCCTTCTAGATTCTCACAGGGTCCCTCTTGGAGTTCCCTGAGTCAAACAGCAAATTCCCATTGGGAGACCCTGATGCTAGGAAAGATTGAGGGCAGGAGGAGACGGGGACAACAGAGGATGAGATGGTTGGATGGAATCACCGACACAATGGACATGGGTTTGGGTGGACTCCAGGAGTTGGTGATAGACAGGGAGGCCTGGCGTACTGCACTTCATGGAGTCGCAAAGAGTTGGACACGACTGAGCAACTGAACTGAACTGATATAGTAATGTAAGTTTCCATGTTACTCTCCCCATACATCTCTCCCTCTTCCTCCTCTCCTCCCTAAAATCACCTTTATTGAAAACAAAGTGTTCTGTAGTACATATTAGTTGGAGCTTCCCAGATGACGCTAGTTGTGAAGAACTGCCTGCCAATACAGGAGATGAAAGAGACGCAGGTTTGATCACTGGGTCAGGAAGATTCCCCTGAAGGAGGAAACAGCAGCCCATTCCAATATTCTTGCCTGGAGAAATCCCATGGACAGAGGAGCCTGGTGGGCTACAGTCAATAGGGTCGCAAAGAGTAAGACACGACTGAAGCAACTTAGCTGGCATGTGCAGTATATACATTATTTAGGAGGCAACCACGGCATCCTGTCCTTGCCAGGTCTAAACTCCTTTGAAAGTGAAAGTGAAGTTGCTCAGTTGTGTCCAACTCTTTGCGACCCCCTGGACTGTAGCCCCCCAGGCTCCTCCTTCAATGGAATTTTCTAGGCAAGAGTACTGGAGTGGGTTGCCATTTCCTTCTCCAAGAGATCTTCTCCATCCAGGGATCAAACCCAGGTCTCCTGCTTTGTGGACAGATGCTTTACCTTCTGAGCCACCAGGGAATCCCTAAACTCCTGAACCCTGATGATCCAATTAGCAGAGTCTCTAGACATTGTCTTGAGTTAGCAATGGAATAATGTCTCTTGGTTTCTTAGCATTAACAGAACACCTATAGAGTTCTGGATACAGTTTTGTCTGTTGATAGCAGAGCAGAACCTGATGACTTGTTCAGGGGAAAAAAATGACAGCCCTAGCGGGGTGGCAGTCATCATCACATCTGTATGAGCGTGATTTCACTCTGCCTATTGTCATAGAAACAAGCAGGTGCATTTTTTTTCAAGCTAGCACTTATATGAATGCAAATTCAACAAAATTATATGTTGTTAGGTTTCTGAAATTTGCAGCCTTTCTTCCCACGGGACCTTTACCTGAATACCTTTCAAAGCTACTGACAAAGCTGGGAAAGATTCACTGTCAGACAGTCATCACTGGTGACCCGTCTCCCTGACCCAACTAGCTTCACAGCTATGCTTCCTTGTACCTTTGGAAAATTGGTATTGAAATGCAAAAAAAAAAAATTATGTTGTTCATTGAAAGCTAAACAAAGTAAGAGGAAAGGAAAAAAGTTGATTTCCGTGTGGAATGATTGACACTTTCCTAGGCTGCTTCTTGGTAAAAGAATAGAGTGTTATGAAAATTCATGCCTCTACTTTTGTAGAGTTGTTTTTTACAATCAAGTCAAACAGGTTCTTTTTTAACTCGATGATCAGAATCTTTTAGTTAATACTTTTGGCCCCATGACGACTTTTTAGTTCTGCCTTCTAGATTCTTACCTTAGGATAACAGAATATTTTACTAAAAAATATACAATCTTTGAAATCAATGTTAAGTTCCAAGAAATCAGTCCACTTGTCCTGAAAGCCACGTTGATATCTAGGCAGACAGAAAATAAAGACAAGATTCTATTTTTCTGATTCCATGGAGCATAATCTTTGTATAAGAAGTAGATTTTATGTAAAAAACAATAGGAATCATGATTCAGAAGCAGAACCCATTAATCTGTCTGATTTCAACAGCAAAGTTATCCCAGTTGACACTGATCTAAATGCTGCTACAAAAGGGCTATGTGGATGTGTCATAAAGTGAAGTGAAAGTCGCTCAGTCATGTCCAACTCTTTGCAACCCCATGGACTATACAATCCATGGTATTCTCTAGGCCAGAATACTAGAGTGGGTAGCCTTTTCCCTTCTTCAAGGGATCTTTCCAACCCAGGGATCGAACCCAGGTCTCCTGCATTGCAGGTGGATTCCTTACTAGCTGAGCCACAAGGGATGCCCACTGTGTCATAAACCAGGTCTTAAAACTCAACTATAGGTAAGAAGAGGGCTTCCTAGGTGGCACAGTTGGTGAAGAATCTGCTTGCAATTCAGAAGACACAAGAGATGCAGGTTGATCCCTGGGTCGGGAAGATCCCTTGGAGGAGAGCGTGGCTATTACTCCAGTATTATTACCTGGGAAATTCCATGGACGGAGGAGCCTGACAGGCTCTAGGCCATGGGGTCGCAAAGAGTTGGACATGACTGAGCAACTAAGCATGGTACAGTATCAAAATGCAAACACCGCATATCGAGCCTGGTTAAGGAAGTTTATCAGTTAGTAAGGGCTTCCCTGATAACTCAGTTGACAAAGAATCTGCCTGCAATGCAGGAGACCCCAGGGTTAGATTCCTGGGTTGGGAAGATCCCTGGAGAAGGGATAGGCTACCTGCCCCAGTATTCTTGGTCTTCCCTTGCGGCTCAGCTGGTACCAAGAATCTGCCTGCAATGCAGGAGACATGGGTTCAATCCCTGGGTTGGGAAGATCCCCTGGAGAAGGGAAAGGCTACCCACTCCAGTATTCTGGCCTGGAGAATTCCATGGACTATACAGTCTCTGGGGTTGCAAAGAGTCAGACATGACTGAGTGACACTTACTTTCCCCAATGCACAGGGATACATGTCCCAGTATTTTCATTGTCCTCACTAACTGTATATGGCCTCCAGGCTGTTAGTCATGAGAGTAACACATCAACAAGTGTTTGAAAAAAAAGAAACCACTTAGTATGTATAAGATGTTGGAAGAGGACAAACTATATAAGATCTCCCCCTCCTCTTTCAGAAGTAAGCAGTCCTGTCAGCAACTAAGTATAGAAAAGAATAAAATGAGAACCACGTATTGCTTCCATGTAGCAGTGCGTGCAAGATTGTCAGGCATGTAGTAAAGAACAATCTGGGCTTGTCAGCTGATTGGGGATGCAGACAGATGGAGCACTGAAAATCCCTCAAAACCTCCAGCCTGGAGAGCTGGGCCCAGTGAGCCAGTATCCCCTCAAAGGAAGAAAGTCAAGTTGTTAGTTGCTCAGTCATGTCCAACTCTGTGACCGCACAGACTGTAGCCTCTGTCCCTGGGATTCTCCAGGCAAGAATACTGGAGTGGGTTGCCATTTCCTTCTCCACGAGATCTTCCCAACCCAGGGATTGAACTCAGGACTCCCGCAATGCAGGCAGATTCTTTACTGTCCAAACCACCAGGGAAGCCCAATGAGACAGATCAAAGGGTGGAGAGAAGGAGAATTGAGAGGCCTGTTTGGCATCAGTGTTCCAGGCCTCCTGTGGTATCATCCCAGTTGATGTTCATTACTGCTTCTGCCATGATTTTCAACTGGAATGGAAGGAGCTGTGTGTATGGAATTTTCTTTTCCCTGTGAACCTTCTGATCCATCACACCTGCTTCTGCTGATACCTTCTTTCCTCCTAACACCTTCCCCTCATTCTCCTTCTAAGGCACTTCTGCTGATCTTTCCTACATTTCAGTCAAATTTTGAACTTTTCCCTGAAGTATCCTAGGTTCTTGTGTCCCCTGGAATCAGATTTAATTGTTGCTTCCTCTGATTGCTTATGCATGCACTGAAGGACCTAGTTAAGGCTGGCTGGCATTGCAGCCATGGTCAGAGATGGTGTGTTATCCTGTTTGGTTCTCTAGGATTTGAGACTTAGTCATGAGAGGGGAAGATGATGCTGGAGTGCCTCAGGCAACAACCTGCCAATCAGAAATCACCCAATGTGTGCTCATTCCATCTCACCTAATTGATCCCACATGTGTGGTCTGCATGTCAGTTTGTTTTCAGCATGGGCTTTGTATCAAGTCCCTGGGATCACCCTGGGACATCAGGGTTCTTTCTCAATGGAGGTGTTGTTAGAATCGACTTAGCCCTCAGCCAGAGAAATGTTCAGGTGTGAGCTGAGCCCTGGACTTCCCTCCTGAGAGTCCCTGCTGGTCATCCACAGCCTGGTACTTGCTAGGCACTTCCCAGACATCCTGAATGAGCAAATGAAAAAATAAATACCAAAAATGCACATTACACTTGGGTGTGAGCATGGAGCTGGGTGCCCTTCAGACATACCACTCAGGAGGAGAGGCGCTTACTGACCATCATCAGGTCCTCACAGGCCATGGAGTTCAGTCAAGTTCACTCTGTTTCCAAGGAACCTTTTTATCCCTGGAATTCAGACTCCCAGGGCTCTGGATGAGTTTTAGGAGAGAGGAGCCTGGTAGGCTGCAGTCCATGGGGTCGCTAAGAGTCGGACACGACTGACCGACTTCACTTTCACTTTTCACTATCATGCATTGGAGGAAATGACACCCCACTCCAGTGTTCTTGCCTGGAGAATCCCAGGGACGGGGGAGCCTGGTGGGCTGCCGTCTATGGGATCACACAGAGTCAGACACAACTGAAGTGACTTAGCAGCAGCAGAAGCAGGAGCATGCACTTTCTGACATTTTGTGTCCACTTGGACACAACAGAGTTGCTCTTTAGGGATTTCTTAGGTGAGGGAGAGGGTTTGCTATTTTTTATTTGTAAAAGGAATTTATACACACATTGTGGTGGCTCACTGGTAATGGATCTACCTGCCAGTGTGGGAGACACGGGTTGATCCCTGGGTCTGGAAGATCCCCTGGAGGAAAGCATGGCAACCCACTCCAGTATTCTTGACTGGAAGATCCTATGGACAGAGGAGCCTGGCCAGTTACAGTCCATGGGGTTGCAAAGAGTTGGACACGACTTAGCAACTAGACAGCTACAATATGTGCATTGTTATGGGTCAGGGAGAGAGAATTGGTGCTTTTAAATAAATTATTGAGGGGTGTTACTAAAAGTGAGTTAAGAAACCCAGTCTAGCTGATCCTGCAAGGTCATGGCTAAAGGTAAGCCCAAACCCCTCAGCCATGGTAAAACAGCAAGTGCTCTGATGAAGCCTTTGCTGCTTGCTTTGCCATTGGCAGCAGCGGAGCTGACATCCTCCTCGCTGCATTGTGTGTCTGTGAGCGCACACCTGCTCTCTCTGGGAGTTCTCAGGGGAACATACACTGAGGGCCAAATATTTACCCATCACAGTGGGATCAAAAAGAATAAGGTATCACTTTTCAGAAAAAAAAAAGACAGTTATATGGAAAGTTCGAATTCCTTTGTCATGTTTAATCAGGATTTCAGACCACAAAGAGCTCTTAGCGCACTCCATGAGTTACTGCCGGATGGATGGTGGGGACACCGTCACAACTGCCAGGGTTTAGCAGATCCAGAGATCCTCAGGGTGGGCTTGGGAAGGATTTATGAATACGCAGAATGCTAGCTCCAGCTTGAGACAGGGTGGACCTGTCTTTGGTTTCCGTCTTGAACTCCCAGCAGTCTCTTTGAAATCATTCCCTTCTTGTTCAGTCATTAAGTCATGTCGGGCTCTTTGTGACCCCCACAAACTGTAGCCCACCAGATTCCTGTGTCCATCGGATTCTGCAGGCAAGAATACTGGAGTGGTAGTCATTTCCTACTCCAGGGGATCTTCCCAACCCAGAGATCAAACGCACATTTCCTGCACTGCACTAGATTCTTTACCACTGAGCCACCAGGGAGGCCAGCGTGTTCCAATTAGGCTGTGTCATAACTTCTGGGTTGCATCTCTCCTGAACCTACCAGATTGCTCCCTCCCCCGAGTCAGTCACCACATTTGAGTCACGTGAGACCCCAGCCCAAAGCACCGTGCTTGGCACCAAGAGACATGCAGTGGAGATGTTGTGAGTGAGTGAATTAATGGGTGTGGGGGGAGTGGTTATGTTGTAACAGCTTAGATCTGCCTTCTCTGGGGCTCTCAGGCCGGGAGTCAATATAAGCAGCTAGGTAC
The DNA here is from genome assembly GCA_006408675.1 of Madoqua kirkii. Lineage (NCBI taxonomy): Eukaryota > Metazoa > Chordata > Mammalia > Artiodactyla > Bovidae > Madoqua > Madoqua kirkii. Next base: position 11,072 of record SJYC01036665.1, on the reverse strand, counting down.
ACAGAGGTGGCATTGAAGTCACTGGACAGGAGCGTGAGTGAACTCAGTCTTACTCTTGACTCCAAGGAACCTTGAGAAGGAAACCAGCGAGAGGGTTAACAGCAGATCTGCTGCCAGACTCTGATGGTGTCGCGCACGGCGGTGATTAATACATACAGCAAACATTTTCTTGCCATTGCTTAGTTGATTCAATCTAAATATTCTCTCAGAGAGGTCTCCTTAATTATAATGACATGGTATAAATATAAGAAGAAAGAATGTCAGTTATCACTTGGTATAATAACAGTGTTAATGTTCACGCACATAAATTATAAGTAACTTTAAACTATTTGAAAGCAAGAAAAGTGCTCAGTTTTGCAATTTAAAACTTTTGAATATGCCACACTTAAAAATTATATCATTACAACCAGGAGAAGTTAGTAATCACCCCTAAAATTCACGTTCTTGAGGAGTTGATGAACTACTTAGAGTGAAATTCTTTCAAGCATCATTTGAAGGGGCAGAATTTAAAGACACCTATGTTGTATTTATTTTCACATAATCCAGACTCATCCAGGGTGCTTTGAATACTGTTATGTGATAAACAACATGAAAACTTCCAGAAATCCACTGAGTCCAAAATGGCAGCTCCTAGTCATTTGGGCATTTTAAGTTTCAGTTAATTCAAATAAAATGACTCACAGACATAGAAGATGAATTTAATGATTACCCAAGGGAGAAAGGGAAGAAGGGATAAATTAGGAGTTTGGGATTAACAGAGTATAGGCTCCCTGGATGGCTCAGTGGTAAAGAATCCACCTGCCAATGCAGAGGACCTGGGTTCCATCCTTGAGTCAGGAAGATCCCCTGGAGAAGGAAATGGCAACCCACTCCAGGATTCTTGCCTGGGAAACCCCATGGACAGAGGAGCCTGGTGGGCTACAGTCCATGGGCTTGCAGAGTCAGACATGACTGAACACATATCCACTTTGTTGTTGTTTAGTTGCTAAGTTGTCTGCATCAACTATGCTTCATTTTTTTAAGGATTTTTTCAAATAGTAATAAAATGTTCAGCTTCTCAGTCTCACCAGCCATGTTCCCTGTGCTCCACTTGTGGTTAGGGGCCCCCACGCTTAATAGTGAAGAATAAAACCTTCCCATCCTGACTGTCCTATTGGACAGCTTTGCTCTAGAGAAGAAAATGAGTAGGCCACATCACAGACACCACAGTCATAAAATCAAGAGCTGCTGACGAGCATCTAGGATTTATTTTTGGAGCAGATAGCTCTGCCCGCATGGAGTAGAATGCTTAAAAGTACCCGTGTTCCCAGTAGACAGTAATCCTCTTCAGTACAAAACCAGACTCTGGCCCCTGGGTGAGAGATGAGGCCATCTCCTTGTTGGGTCTTATCTGTTTGAGTTGGTTGTCTGTTTTGTTATTTTGTTTTAAGCCATCTATAATGTAGTTTTTCCAATATGACATTTTAAAAGCAAACAACTTCAAGGTATTAGCTTAAACATGAGCTCATTCTTTATGTCCTAATCTACTGGTTTTCAGTTCCTCTGTCTATAAAAGTAATAACTTGTAACAGTTTTGGCCGGGTTCCTGTGCCCGTTCACTGGCTCCGAGATTCGAAGAGTCCAAGGGAACAAGAGAGTTTATCATCAAGCTTCTGACAGTGCACGCGTCACGAGGGTTTATTGGATAAAGATGCCATCTTCGTCCATCTGCCCAGATACTTCATCACATTTTTATTCTCTTACAGATCACCTACAAAGCAGTCAGTTCCTTTGACCCAGAAATAGATCTATCCAATCAAAGTGGAAGAGTTTCAAAACTGGGAAATGAAACCCACTTCCTGTTTTTTGGACTGTATCCAGGAACCACGTATCCTTCACCATCCGAGCCAGCACAGCTAAGGGCTTTGGACCCCCAGCAACAAATCAGTTCACCACCAAAATATCAGGTATCATACATTCATGAGCTTTGTCTTTTATCAGAAGTAGCCTTTGAATACTTTCTCAATCCCGTTGTCAAGTGTGCAAAGCTCACCCAAATGTACACATAATTCGTATTTGGGAATGTATGAAAATCAGACTCATGACATTTGGTGAAATGCTACAAATATTTACCAGTCAGGAGCTTCAGCTCGTCATCCTGGTCAGGAAGTAGGCACTGATTCAAGAGTGTATATTGGAGAACTTTAATGTGAGCAGAAGATCCTGTTCTGAGGACCCTCTGCCCTCCTCCATCCTAAGTTCCCAGAGCAGCTGGGTTGGGAAAATGTCTGTAAGGAGATCTCTCATGATGAAATGCTCAGCAGAAAGGCAGCTTTATGTGGAGTCCCTTCCTGAAGGCTCAGCTTTCCCTGGACCTTCACCATTAGTGCTTTCACAACCAGAAAAGAGAGGTGTCTACGGGCAGTGGGGAGCAGGGGGAGCCAGGCACTTAGAGCCGCCAGTTCTTTTCTTGTAGAAACTCAGTTATGCCACCCGACAAAAGTTGTCACTTGGGAAATATTTCTGGGCACGTGCGACTGTGCAGAAAATGTCTTTGAGCTTCAGACTAGAGGAAATGGAGTTCCCATCTGGTGTGGGAAATGCAGCAGCCATAAACACAGTTCCAGGAACATTTTTCCCTTCCATTTTCCCCGCTTTGGATCCAAGTGCAGAAGTATTTGAGTTTGGGCCGTGGCTGGTTGTGGGTTAGAAGAGTAGGGTGGGGGTGAGGGAGGTCACTTCTCATCAGTCAGGATTAGCCAAGTGATAGCCTGATTTTCATGCCTGTTGTCCCTCATCCCTAGTTTTGTGAAAGGTTTTATATTTTCCTGTAGAACTGAAGAGAGGAAGATAAATTCAAGTACTGTAGGCATTCTATTAGGTTTTAAGAGAGGAGGGATGTTTGGAATTTTGATGTTAAGCAGGTACAGCTTAAGGGATAACTTTGCATTGTGTAAGAGTTAATTTATGAGTACAGACGTAACTTGAAGTTTAATAGGCACTTGACAGTTGATAGAAAGTTTTAGCTCATAAAAGCAATGTAGAGAATTGTAAAAGAGGAAGAATACTTGGGAGGTTGGGAAAATGACATTAAGTGGTACAGATGGGTGAGTAGAAAGACCACTGGGCATGGAATCAGAAAATTTGAATCCTAGCTATTATTTTCCCAAGCATTTCTTCTCTAACCTTGATCAAGTGATTTTACCCTGCATATAAATCAAAATGGTATTAATCTGGTGTATGAATTTATCATGGAGATTTAAAGAGGTCATGTGTGCCAATGTACATAGCTTCACATCCCCCTTTTGGGGGTAGCTTCTCCCCATGGAAATCCTATTTCCAAGGTTATTATCTTTAAGAGGCTACTCTTCTATAAACTAATTCGTTTTTCCCATTTGTGTTAGATAAAAGTCCTGGTTAGCATGAGTCTGATCACTCTTAGCTCATCAAGTTCTGCAGCTCTGTCCCAAAGCAAAGCCAGTTAACACTTAGTTATGCTGGAAAGGTTCATTAGCAGTAAATATTTGACTTTTATAGTTCAAAAAAAATTTTATCGTTTATGGACCCTCCCATTTTCTACTTTCATGGACCTCCCAGAATTACTCTATATACAAAATATAATTTCTGTGTCATGAATTGGAGTTAAATTTTTAGTAGAATTTGAGCTAATTTTAATCTGAGAAAATCCAATAAATGGACCTGAGCTGTAATCCATGTCTTTTACATAAAAGCTTTTTATATGTAAGAGATTTTAGAAACTATATTTGCAAAAAATGATCTGTAATGTTCTCATCAGGTGTGTAGACCTGAGGGTCTTAAAAAGGCCATGTGCCCCCAGCCTCAGCATCACAGCCTTCATGAAATGATGTCTCGTGTCCACAGTGATCACAAAATTATTCAAGAGCTCCATTATCTTGTCACAATTAGACTTAATCTAGAAAACAAAGAATGCCCAGAAATGGCCTTGGAAATAGGATCTGTGCTGAGAAGAGATTGAACATTTATAGAATTATATTTGCCCCACTCTCTTTGTCTGTTATCCCTTTGAGTTCCCGTAATAACCCTACAGGATAATTTCTCCTGTTTTAAAAGATGAGTAACCTAAAGCTTCAGAGATAATAATTGTCCCTGAGCTTTCATGCTGGTCGAAACAAAATGCAGCAGAAAGTCAAACCCAAGCCTTTCTTACTTCAACTCAGTATCTTTCTCTCAGTTGTACTCTCCAGAAGAGTCCACAAGTGGTCATTAAGTCCAGCAAGGTCCTCTGACTCCTAAGGACCTCTTCAAATCTCTGATGAACCTTTGGGACGCTAGAAACCTTGCCCTAGATGGGAGAACTGAAATGATCAGTTTTATGATCTTAGCAATTATTTCTTAAATTTGCATTTAATTTTTTGAGAAAAAAACATATGTACATAAAAACACACAAATTAAACTTATTTTACAGTTTGCAATATAATTACAATGGGGTGCATGAATGTATGGGTGTAATGGCTACATCCATCAAGGGAGAACCCAAATCAGTAAACAGAGTATTACCAACACCTCCTAAGTCCGCTCATGCCACCTCTCAGGTTAAACTCAAGACCAAGGTCAACACGTGCTGATTGTAACTGCTGTCCCTCGTGTTAGGGGTTGGGCATATACATAAAGGCTGTTCATGGCAATTTATTAATAGACTAAGTGTACTGTGTTCTTGTGCTCATTGTAAATGAAAGTAGGAAGAAAAGGCAAACCAGAAATCATTGGTCTCCCATCTCCTGCATCTTCCCCAGCACCCTCCATGCCGGCTTATGAACTGGAGACGCCCTTGAATCAGACAGACAACACAGTGACGGTCCTGCTGAAGCCTGCACACAGTCGAGGTGCACCTGTCAGGTATGGAGCCAAGAAGGGGTTGTTTTAGGTGAAGACCGAAATCAAATGGGTTCATTTCTCCCACGTGCCTTTTAGGGATTTGTCGCAGACCTCAGTCAGCATGTAAAACTGTCTTTATGAGTTCTAATTAAAAGAAAGGACTGAGAGGAAAGAAGGGGCTTTGATGTGAGTGATTAAGTGTTGTGTAAGGAGTTTGATTCTGATGCACGTGGTTGTTCTTTGAAGTTAAGGAACAAAAACCCCAGTCTGTTCAGAGGTGGCTTACCTCCTAAAAGGTAATTGCTCTCTGCAGTTTAGTTACCCATGGGCAGATGGTATCAGTGTCCTGAGCTGTATTCCTTAAATAGACATTGTGAGTTATTTTTGTCTATTTGTTTTGTTTACATGGAGTTTTAAATCTTTAGTCTTTAGTAAACCAACTAATCTTTCCATTGAATGTGTACTATATAACTATACTCTTTTAAAGAAACAGGTGATTGGAAAGACAGTTGTGAAGTCTTTATTTGAATAGATTTAGGTTTATTACCACCATGTAGACCCCATTTCTCATCACATGATGATTTATATAGCCAAGAAATTACAAATTATAACTTTTACAGTGAATGAATAAAATAAATGTATTCTTCTTAGGAAGGAGCAAAGGAATGCCTGAATAACTCTTGAATATGAACTTGTCATAAGCTCAATAATTTATATAAATGAAATTTCTAGTCATTTCCGAAGTATTCCAATATTTTGTGCTATCAGAATCGCTTTTCTTCAAAATAATCTATTCCTTTGAATAGCATTCTCCAAGGAAACATTTACATTCACAAAAAAGGCTGTGTGGGGTTCATTTCCCTTGCCTTTTGTAGAGTTTTATTTCATTAACCTTCTGAAACCTGGCCGTCTTTGATCACGTTTTCTCTACAGTATCAAAGAGTGAGTCACTGAACTTCCTTCTGCCTGATAAGATATATAAGTTTCAGTTCACAGGCTCCGGATGAAAAACAGACAAGCATTAGTTGATAGAGAGATCAAATTAGGGTAGAAACAGACATTTTTATTTGAAAACCCTACAAAATGGCAAGAGACAATTTTTAAATTACTCTGCTTTCTTAACGCAGTAGCCCCTGTAAGGGATTTCGGATGGCCATTCATAGGCACAGTGAGTGAGAATGCTCTGAAATATGTAAAAGCTCTCTTCCAGATGTAAGAATTATTTCTGCAAGAAAAGCAATGCCACTGACACTCCCCAGGCCCTTGGAGTTGATATGTGTGGTGCTGAGGGGTTGCGCAAACTGAATGACCCAGACTCACCCTCATCAGACGTCTGTCCAAGACCCAAGCGTACCTATAACCGCAAGTCAGACTTTGTTCACTCCAGAACGCTGAATTATTATTAAAGGAAAATTCACTCTCCAGCCGTGGCCCTGAGAGCATTGTTTTTCTCTGACCAATTTAAGCGCTGCCTAGAGTCAGCAATAACAGGCCATGAGGACAGGAATCAGGGTTGTGTCGAAAGACTTCATGATGACATGGAGGGTGGAGGTCATTTACTTTCAGAGCCTCCAAACTGAAGGAGGCTGAAATCCTAACCATTTCTCCCACATTCTGTTCTATTCTTACAGAAACTCCTTCACACTTTTTCAGTTCTTGTTGCTTCTTTCCTCCTAACCTTTTCAGCTGGATTGTCATCTGTATCTTTGTGTAGGTCTTTCCAAGTCTTAAGTTTTCCAGTAACATTTCTTTGGGCAATCCATGTTAGTCTTCTCCCCAGAACTCCTTTTCTTGTCTTTCAAATTTGTCAGTTGTGTCCCAAATGACTATTCATGTTTTCCACCGTCTGCCTTGCTAAGACATTTTGTTCTTTTCCTTTATATCTGGGCTTCCCTGTGGCTCCAGTGGTAAAGAATCTGCCTGCAGTGTGGGAGACCTAGGTTCAATTCATGGGTTGAGAAGATCCCCTGGAGAAGGGAATGGCAACCCACTCCAGTATCTTGTCTGGGAAATCCCATGGACAAAGGGGCCTGGCGGGGTCAAAAAGAGTCAGACATGACTGAACTACTAACACTTTCACATTTGTTTTTAGAGATTCTGGAGCTCTACTAGTTAGTTGGAGACACCCTTGGGCTTTTTATTTCTATGTCTACAAAAATACAAATTCAGATGCTGATCAGGGTGTCCAAAATGCAGGTGCCCCATCATTTCATCAGGCCCAGCTCTAACTCTGAGAAGATTTCAGTTTATGCTGCCATATGCTGTTTCACACCTGTCATACTGCCTCATTTTCTAAGTTCAGCACTGTTTCACTTTTATGAAACATCATCATTTTATTGGCTAACCATTCCTAGAACTGGCCAGGGTCACTTTGCATTCTACCTGTATTATGCCTGCTTTCACAATGTTAGCAACTTGAAATGAACAAATTTACTATTTGTATCCATCATGGAAATCTATAATGCTAGAATAGAGATCAATTCTTGTGGCAAACTCTTACGTATCATTATAAAGAAATCCACTGCAGATGCTACCATTACTGGAAGGATGCTTGTCTTAAATGGGAAAATTTTATTGGCACAAGTTTGAGAAAGGAAATTATCTCAGACTCACCTGTTAAAAAGATTTTTTTTTTGCAGAAAAATGAGTATTCTCTTCAAAGGATTCATTATTATAGTGCAGCATAATGGGACTGATTATCTATTGAGTAGATAGAAGCCCAATATATCTAGAAAGACTAGTTTGGAAAAAAATTGTCCATAATGCTCTCAATCTAAATGGGTTATATGAAAATTTTCAATTTCATTTAATGTTTAGAGAAATAAGAACTCTGATTAGGGAATCAGAGGGACCTAAAATATAAAGCCATAATGTAGATTGAAACATTTGAACACATCTGGAAATTTGCAAAATGTAATCAAACTGCAATACAAGAAAGCTTTTCCCAAATGGTAAGATAAATACGAGAAGAGGAAATGGAAGTGAACATCTGTTAGCTTTCCTGGATTTTGCGCAGTATTATGTGTTCAAAAGTACTGTCATTGTGTGATTGTAATGAACCCATTCTTTCGATTGATTTGATTTTTCTTTAATCCATATTCATTGGTGTTGAAAATTTAGTCATACTTCACTGAGGCACTTCACTAAGTGAGGTGCTTGTATATTGATTCCACTACAGACACTCAGCTTGCTTAATGCAGATTCTTGAAATTGCACTAAACTCTCAGTGTAAGTGATTGTTGTCTTTTTATTGATCAACACACCAGCTCTGTCACGTAAAATTATTTAAATCCCAAGATGGCCAGGAAGAACCCAAAGTCCATCATTCCAGCAGGTAAACAGGCACCCAGGACAGAATTTTAATGTCTGTCGATGGATTCAATTTTTTTTCCTTTGATAAGACAAGGAAAAGCTTCGTTTTGTTTTACTCATTTAGAATCACCTCCATTCTCTCTCTTCTCATCTCCACTGTTTATTACATGCAGACACAGTCCAACAGAGAAAACCCTTAGAATCTCGCAGTAAAAGAGTAACTCTAAATGAAGAATGAGTTGCACACGCAGTGTTGTGCTTTTCTTGCACTGACAGAAGTTCTGTCTGCGATTTTACTCCCGTGATATATGTGTTTGTATTATAATCTGCTCTGTGCAGTAACCCTCATTAATGATGTTTTATACCTTCTAATGGGCTGTAGCTTGAGACTCAATCACGTTGTTGTAATTCAAATGACTCTCATTTTTGTTCTTTAGGCATTGTTGCTTTAATTTGTTCATAAATGTTTTGGAGCTCTGTGTCTTCTTAATTAAAACTCAGAGCTTGAATATGTTAACTAATTAAATATTTTGATATTCATTTCAGTGAAATGTTCAAAGATTACCAAATCATTCTTTGATTCATTCATTCAGGAGAAACTATTGAGTGGGGAAAACATCTTTACAGTTGTGAGTCTGCAGGGAGAAAGGGAAGGAAGGCAGAAATCACATCAGTAACCAGGACATTAACACTGAGGCTGAACTGTGTGAATGTAATTTTAATTCATGGAAGCAACTTTGTTCTTCCAATAAAGAGAAAGCCCCAGTTTTTTTGTTGTTGTCATCGAAATATAGTTGATTTACAATGTTGTGTTCAATTTCTGCTCTACAGCAAAGTGACTGTTAGACATCTATATGTATAACTTTTTCAGATTCTTTTCCACTATGGTTTATCATACGATATTGAATATAGTTTCCTGTGCTACAGAGTAGGACCTTATTTATTCATTCTATATATAATATTTGCATCTGCTAATCCCAACCTCCCAGTGTGTCCCTCCCCGACCCCCTGACCCTTTGGCAACCATGAGTCTGTTCTCTATGTCTGTGAGTCTGTTTCTCTTTCATAGATAAGTTCATTTGTGCCATACTTTAGGTTCCACATATAAGTGATATCACATCGTATTTGTCTTTTTCTTTCTGACTTACCTCACTTGGTATGGTAATCTCTAGGTCCATCCTTGTTGCTGCAAATGGCATTGTTTCATTCTTATTATAGCTGAGTAATATTCCAGTATATCCATACCACATCCCTCCTCTTTACCCATTCATCTGTCAGTGGACATTTGGGTTGCTTCCATGTCTTTGGCCCTGATTATTTTAATGCTGTGCATTTGTAGTCATTGGAGACTTATATGTGGTTGGCCTCTCAGTTGAATGCTTCCTCAACAGATAGGTTTAAAAAGCAATTTGTGAATAGTTTCTGTGGCTGAGAATTGAGGCCAGAATCTTAAAGCAAATAGGAACTTCATTGCATTAATAAAGAGGAGCAGAGGGCATAAGGAACGGAAGGCATATTTTGCCTTACTTCTTCCATGTGTGTTCTAGTTAATTAAGATTTCAAGTGAGATAGGAAATATTTATTGCTAGTCAAAGGCAAGCATAAATGCTTTATTCATCCAGACCACTTCTGATTTAAAAACGAAAACTTTCATCATGTAATAGCTGCAGTCTCATATAGAAGTCAAGAATTTGTTTCTTTTATGTAACATGTCCAGATTTTGTTAGACTGGTTTTGCTTGTATTTGTCATCATGGTAGACTGCAAACGTGTGCTGTTTTCATTTACTCCTGTCCTTTTTCCTCATGCTGTTTTGCCTTACATAGTAAAGTAGGAAACATGTACTGATATTTAAGGCTTGTTGTTAACTTCTGATGTTTATTTTTTCCTCATATTACTCATCAAGGGCTTCCCGGATGGCACTAGTGGTTTAAAAAAAAAAAAAAGACACCTGCCAGTGCAGGAGACATTAGAGACGTGGGTTCCATCCCTAGATGAAGAAGATCCCCTGGAGGAGGGCATGACAACCAACTCCAGATCCCATGGACAGTGGAGCCTGGCGGGCAACAGTTCACAGGATCGCAAAGAGTCAGACATGACTGAGCATGCATACACTCATCAAATATTCTTTTGTAATAAATTAGGTAGAAAATTTTAAGTGCATTAAAAGATGCTATTTTTCTCATTATAGAGCTCTTCTCCTCTGAAAAATCCACTCTTAGTGTTAAAAGAACGTGAAGAGCAAATTTTCATTCCATCGAGAATAAAGAGGCAGTAGAGCATGGGCTCGCTAAGAGTCGGACACGACTGAGCAACTTCACTTTCACTTTTCACTTTCATGCATTGGAGAAGGAAATGGCAACCCACTCCAGGGTTGCCTGGAGAATCCCGGGGACGGCAGAGCCTGGTGGGCTGCCGTCTATGGGGTCACACAGAGTTGGACACACCTGAAGCGACTTAGCAGCAGCCGCAGAGTGATTGAATTTATTTAAAGAAAATGTGTTCCATTTCTCAAACGTGTTCCATTTGATCTTGGCGCTATATGGGAAGTGAGCTTTATTCTCCTTGTGGGCCTGCACTCACGTCTCTAGCTGGGCATAACACAGCAGTTTTTGTTAAAGAGACTCAGTGTGAGAGCACCAGTGAGTCTGTGACACCGGCCAACTCGGATGGGATGGTGCAACTGACCTTGTCAGTAAAAGGGAAGAAGGAGGCCGTTACTACTAACAGAAGATGTGTGATAATCACACACTCGGTTCTAAGAAGTTGCCTCTTGGGAATTGCAGTTGTTGGCATACGATCGACTGTGGCTAAGCAGTTTGATGTTAGGAAGTATGGACCAGATCTTTCTTAATTTTTCTAAAGCAACAGCAGTCTGTGTGGTCGCCTCCCATTTCTAAGTCCCGGTAAAGACGCTATTGCTCT
>SJYC01036657.1:0-12397 GCA_006408675.1 Madoqua kirkii | reverse complement strand
CATCATTTTACATATTTGTTTTAAAACACTGTAAATGTTTTGAAGAATTAATATTCTTATAATGGTCATAATACCCAAAGCAATCTACAGATTTAATGCAATACCTCTTAAAATATCCATAATATTTTTCACAGAACTATGACAAATAATTCTAAAATCTTCATGGAAACATAAAAGACCCAGAATTGCCAAAATAATCCTGAGGATAAAGAACAAAGCAGGAGGTATTACCTGCTCTGACTCCAGACAATACTACCAGGATACAGCAATCAACACAGCTGCTGCTGCTGCTGCTGAGCCACCTCAGTCGTGTCCGACTTGGTGCGACCCCATAGGTGGCAGCCCACCAGGCTCCCTCATCCCTGGGATTCTCCAGCATGGCACCAGCACAAAAGCAGTCATACGGATCAATGGAACCAAATAGACAGCCCAGAAATAAACCCACACCCCTATGGATAATTAATCTTCAACAAAGGCGGCAAGAATATACTATGAGGAAAAGACAGTCTCTTCAGCGAGTGGTACTAGGAAAGCTGAACAGCTGCGTGTAAGTCAGGGAAGCTAGAACACACCCACACACAACGCAAAAAAGTGACCTTGAAGTGGCTGAAAGGTTTAAATATGAGACAAGATACCGTAAAACTCATAGAGGAGATCACAGGCAAAGCATTCTCTGACAAAAATGCTACCAGGGTTTTCTTGGGTTAGCCTCCCAAGGCAATAGAAATAAAAACAAGAATAAACAAATGGGAACTACTCAAACTTATAAACTTTTTCATAGCAAAGGAAATCATAAACAAAACAAATAGACAACCTGTGGACTGGGGTGCAAATGAAGTGACTGATGGGCTTAATTCCCAAAATATACAAACAACTCCTACAATTCCATCACAAAAAACCAAACAACCCCCCAAAAAAATATGGGCAGAAGACCTCAAAAGACATTCATCCAAAGAAGAGACACAAATGACCAACAGGCACAAGGAAAGATGCTCGTTATGGTTAATTGTTAGATAAATGAAAATCAAAACAATAAGGTGCTAACACTGGTCAGAACGGCCATCACTAACATGTCTACAAATAGTAAATGTTAGAGAGGGTGTGGAGGAAAGGGAACCATATTGCAGTATGGGAAAAATGTAAATTGGTGCAGTCACTATGGAAAACAGTATGGAGGTTCCTCCAAAAACTAAAAATAGGTTGCCAGATGATACAGCGATCCCACTGCTGGGCATATACCCAGTAAAAACTATAATTCAAAAAGATACAAGCACCCATATGTTCATATCAGCACCATCTACCATAGCCAAGACATGGACACAGTCTAGAGGCCTACGTGTACACCCGTGGCGGATTCATGTTAAAGTAAAAAAAAATTTTTATGTCTATTGACAGATGAATGGATAAAGAACTGAACACTACTCAGTCATAAAAAGGGCTTCCCTTGTGGCTCAGCTGGTAAAGAATCCTCCTGTGACCTCGGGCTGAGAAGATCCCCTGGAGAAGGGAAAGGCTATCTACTCTAGTTTTCTGGGGAATTCCATGGACTGTATAGGCCACGCGGTTGCAAAGAGTTGGACATGACTGAGTAACTTTCACTTCACAGCCATAAGGAAGAAAGAAGTAAAGCCATTTGCAGCAACATGGATGGACCTAGAGATTATCACGCTGAGGGATGTAAGTCAGAGAGAGAAAGACAAATACATACGATATCACTCACATGTAGAATCTAAAATATGGCGCAAATGAACGAAACCAGACTCACAGAAAGGGAGACCAACTTGTGGTTGCCGGGGGAGGGGTGGTGGAAGAGGGAAGGGCCGGGAGTCTGAGACTAGCACGCTCACGCTGTTTCACACAGGGTGAATAGACACGGTTCTACGGTATCGCACAGGGACTACAGTCAGCACCCTTTGAAAGCCATAACGGAAAAGAGTATGAAAAGTGATATTCAGCAGATGAGTCACTTCACTGTACAATAGAAGTTAAACACAAGATTTTAAATCAACTACACTTCAATATAATTTTTAAAAAAACTTTAAATCTTATCAGAGCAAGGTGGTAATTCATTGTTTCCACCATGACTTGGAAATTTTTCTAGCTTTTAATCACTGACAGTGAAAGTCACTCACTCGTGTCCGACTCTTTGTGACCCCATGGATTATACAGACCATGGAATTCTCCAGGCCAGAATACTGGAGTGGATAGCCTTTCCCTTCTCCAGGGGATCTTCCAAACCCAGGGATCGAACCCAGGTCTCCCATATTGCAGGTGGATTCTTAACTTCTGAGGCACTAGGGAAGCCCAAGAATACCAGAGTGGGTAGCCTATCCCTTCTCCAGCGGATCTTCCCAACCCAGGAATCGAACCGGGATCTTCTGCATTGCAGGTGGATTCTTTGCCAACTAAGCTATCAGGGAAGCCCCTTTTAATCATTAGTAATGTTCAATCTGTTCAGTTCAGTTCAGTCATTCTGTCCTGTCCAACTCTTTGTGACCCCATGGACTGCAGCATGCCAGGCCTCCCTGTCCATCACCAACTCCCGGAGCTTGTTCAAACTCATGTCCATTGAGTCAGTGATGCCATCCAACCATCTTATCCTCTGTCATCCCCTTCTCCTTCCACCTTCAATCTTTCCCAGCATCACAGCCTTTTCAGATGTGTCAGTTCTTCACATCAGGTGGCCAAAGTTTTGGAGTTTCAGCTTCAGCATCAGTCCTTCCAATGAATATTCAGGACTCATTTCCTTTAGAATGGACTGGTTGGATCTCCCTGCAGTCCAAGGAACTCTCAAGAGTCTTATCCAACACCAAAGTTCAAAAGTATCAATTCTTTGGTGCTCAGCTTTCTTCATAGTCCAGCTCACACATCCATACATGACCACTGGAAAAACCATAGCCTTGACTAGACAGACCTTTGTTGGCAAAGTAATGCCTCTGCTTTTTAATATACTGTCTAGGTTGGTCATAACTTTCCTTCCCAGGAGTGTCTTTTAATTTCATGGCTTCAATCACCATCTGCAGTGATTTTGGAGTCCAAACAAATAAAGTCTATCACTGTTTCCCCATCTACTTGCCATGAAGTGATGGGCCCAGATGCCATGGTCTTCATTTTCTGAATGTTGAGTTTTTAAGCCAACTTTTTCACTCTCATCTTTCACTTTCATCAAGAGGCTCTTTAGTTCTTCTTCACTTTCTGCCATAAGGGTGGTGTCATCTGCGTATCTGAGGTTATCGATATTTCTCCTGGTTGATTCCAGCTTGTGCTTCATCCAGTCCAGCGTTTCTCATGATGTACTCTGCATATAGGTTAAATAAGCAGAGTGACAATATACAGTCTTGACATACTCTTTTCCCGATTTGGAACCAGTCTGTTGTTCCATGTCCAGTTCTAACTGTTGCTTCTTGACTTGCATAAAGATTTCTCAGGAGGCAGATCGGGTGGTCTGGTATGCCCACCTCTTTCAGAATTTTCCACAGTTTGTTGTGATCCACACAGTCAAAGACTTTGGCATAATCAATAAAGAAGAAATAGATGTTTTTCTGGAACTCTCCTGCTTTTTTGATGATCCAGCAGATGTTGGCAATTTAATCTCTGGTTCCTCTGCTTTTTCCAAATCCAGATTGAACATCTGGAAGTTCACGATTCAGGTCTGTTGAAGCCTGGCTTGGAGAATTTTGAGCATCACTTTGCTAGTGTGCAAGATGAATGTAATTGTAAAATTCAATTTGTATATGTCTATATTACAACTATATAGACATTTATATATATGTGCGTGTTCATATATATATTCCTACAAAATTTGTCTAGTCTCTTTTCCAAGTATTTCCATTATTCTGGGTTTTTTTTCTTTTTATTCCTTACACTGTGATGTTTTGTGAGGTTACACATCTAAGATCACATTTGTTCTGTAGAAAATATTTGTGGAAACTTCTAGCTTCCAAAATAAGCTCTGCCACGTGCCTTTTACTTTGTCACATGCCTTGCTTCACCGTGTCTCTAACTTTCTCTCATTAGGTCTGTAGTAGGTTAAATACTAAATAAAATCCTCTCCTCCTTTTATGTTACACAATTTTCTGCCATTATTTTGTGTTAATTTGTGCATGAATGTTTCACTTCTGCGTGTGTTAGCGCATTAGTGATATAAACTCATCATAATTAATACCATATGTTACAGTGGTTATATTCCACTTATTAACTTTCTCTCATTAGGTCTGTAGTAGGTTAAATACTAAATAAAATCCTCTCCTCCTTTTATGTTACACAATTTTCTGCCATTATTTTGTGTTAATTTGTGCATGAATGTTTCACTTCTGCGTGTGTTAGCGCATTAGTGATATAAACTCATCATAATTAATACCATATGTTACAGTGGTTATATTCCACTTACGATAGCTTTTCCCTTGACTCTGTCATTTTTGATACCCCTTTATACCTTTGGTCCATTTGTTTCAACACAGATCCAAGAGCACCAAGTCCCTGGGCCCACATTTGACACCGTAGTCATATCTTCACTGGGCACAGCATTCCTGCATTTCAGTCTTTTCCCTGACAATATTTAGATATTGGTGTGTTATCTTTTGATTTTGATAGTATAAGTAAAATCTAAACAAATTTTAACTCCTTTGGTCTTTAATTTTAAGATGGGAAGGGAATAAAAAATTTTTCTACTCTGAAAGAAACATGAAGTAGCCAGAGTGTGTCTTATATTTTTCTTTTTTTTTTTTTTAACTCATCTGAGAGAGTAAGGACTTCCCTGGTGCCTCAGATGGTAAAGAATCTGACCGCAGTGCAGGAGACCTGAGTTCGATCTCTGGGTTGGGGAGAGCCACGGAGAAGGAAATGGCGATCCACTCCAGTATTCTTGCCTGGGAAATCCCATGGACAGAGGAACCTGGCGTGTTGCAGCTCTTGGGGTGCAAAGAGCTGGACACGACTGAGCCTCTAATACTTCTCCGAGAGAGCAGGACTTTACCGTCTCACTTTTTGGCGTCTGTGTTTCTCATGTACACTGCTGATTATCAGCATGTTCTTTATTCTGACTTTTTATTGCGTGACTCCTATTTTCTCTCAAATTTATCTTTCAGCTGATTTCTTATGCTTCACCGTGGTGCAGTGGTGGTGGTTTAGGCGTAAGTCGGGTCTGACTCTTGCGACCCCGTGGACTGTAGCCTCCGGGCTCCTCTCTCCATGGAACTTTCCAGGCAAGAGCACAGAGTGAGGGCCGTTTCCTTCTCCAGGGGGTCTCCCTGCCCAGGGGCTGACACAGGGCTGAACCTGAGTCGCCCGCACTGCGGGCAGATTCTTCACCCTCTGAGCCGTTAGGGAAGGCCTGGCTACCAGAGCTGGCGCTGCTGGGTTCAGGCCGTACTGTACGCTAGGGCTCCCACGGCAAAGAGCTGTCCCCGAGGCGGCCCACTCACCAGAAACATCTTTTCCCATCTGAAGGCTAGAAATCCAAGGTTAGGGTGACGGCAGGTTGGCTCCTTCTGAGAGCTGCAAGGGGGCATCTGTTCCATGCCTCTCCCTGACCTTCTTGTGGCTGCGAGCAGCCTTTGGCATTCCCTCATCTCTGTCCTCATGTCCCCTTCACGTACTCCCTGTGTGTGTCCATCCCTGTGTCCAAATTTCTCCTTTTTGTAAGGACACCAGTCATACTGGATTGCAGTCCACCCTACTCACCTCAACTTAACTTGATCATCTGCAAAGAGTCTGTTTCCAAATAATCTCACAAGTACTGGGGGTTGAGATTTCAGCATCCTTGAGTGAGTGAGGAGTGGAAGTCGCTCAGTCGTGTCCGACTCTTTGCGACCCCATGGGCTATACAGTCCATGGAATTCTCCAGGCCAGAATCCTGGAGAGGGTAGCCCTTCCCTTCTCCAGGGGAACTTCCCAACCCAGGGACCGAACCCAGGTCTCCCATATCACAGGAAATTATTTACCATCTGAGCCACAAGGGAAGCCTTCAACATCCTTTGTAGGATATAATTCAACCCACGACAGATGAGGACATCAGATTAGCAAAGTTAAGTAAGGGTTTCAGCTTTGATCAGTAGCAGCCTTTCTATACTTCTGTTTTAATCAGATGACATCAAGTTAGGGACTAGATCAAGTCAGCTATTGCAGATGTTGTCAATCCTGCTTCTTTAGGATAAAATACATAAAAATCTCTTTCAGTGATTTTAAATATTCTTCAGTATCTTGGGGTTTCCCCAGTCGCTCAGACCGTAGAGAATATGCCTGCAAAGTGGGAAACCCAAGTTCAGTCCCTGGGTTGGGAAGATCCCCTGCAGAAGAAAATGGCTACCCACTCCACAACTCTTGCCTGGAGAGTTAGATGCACAGAGGAGCCTGGTGGGCTGCAGTCCATGGGTTCCCAAAGAGTTGGACACGACTGAGTTACTAACACGTTCACTTTCAATATTTTTGTTTAGGCCAGTGAAAAAATTTTCCCTCCAGATTAAATGATCTCCTATGCCTTTTTGAGAAATTAGAAAAGGTGGCCTATTGGTGTTTTCCAGAACTCAGCCATCTTCCTAGACATTATCAATTGGAGAGTATTGTCAGGAAGAATGTTTCTGTCAATCTCAATCAAATTAAAATAGCAAACATGTGGTATAATTTCTACTTTCCAATATCGATTAGAAATGCTTACAACAACATCAATGGTGATTTTATAATGATTTTCAATGACTCATCCAACATTTTATTATGCTGGGCATTCATTCATTCACACCACACGCACACACACACACACACACACACACACACACACACACACACGGATAGCAGTGGCAGTGTTAGTCACTCAGTCGTGTCTGACTCTGCGACCCCATGAACAGTAGCCCGCCAGGCTCCTCTGTCCATGGGATTCTTCAGGCAAGAACACTGCAGTGGATTGCCATTCCCTTCTCCAGAGGATCTTCCTGACCTAGGAGGCAAACCCAGGTCTTTTGCATTGCAGGCAGATCCTTTACCGTCTGAGCTACAGGGGAGATCCAGATTTGGCATGAATACTTTTAAGCAGATATTTTCTTCTATGCTTATATTTCCAAAGTTTCATCACTTTAGGCTCCAGCATTTAAGACTTGGATTTTAGGGGGGTTGCAAGCAAATGATAGTAAGGTAATAAGTGATTTAATGAATGAACTCAAGATCACTTTTACTGAAGAAGGTGGTTTTCAGCCAACATCATCAATTCCCATTATTCCCTGTGATAGAACTAATTTGTAGGACTTTTACCATTTAAATACTCCTGATTAAATATATCAAACTGATAGTTATAAAAATGCTACTTTTGCTTTGGGTTAAATTTATAAATCTTTGTACTAAGTTAACACATACATATAATATGGAATGTTCTGCCATCAAATTTGTATCTGCCATCACATGTACTCTATACTAAAATATTTATTATTGGCCTGAAATCATAGGAATCTTTACCTCCACATGATTATGTGATGTATATCGTGCCATTTACTGGGTTTCCAAAGCTCTAGGACGTGCAAGATAATTGGATGCTGGAAAAAGCAGTCTTAGTTCCAAAGTCTCCCCTCTCTGTACAGAAAGACTGGCAATCCCACCTCCATCTCCAGAGGCCACACTGAGTCTGGAATTTCACATGCAGTCGGAGTGTCTCTGTCTCCGGTGGCTGGAAATGGTCATTGACATTCAGACAAGTAATCTCCTTTTTTAGCATTTCTTTTCTCTAGAATTTACCTTCAATATGACTGTCATTGCTGAAAGGACCTAGGAAAACAAAAAGGATGGAATAGAGAATGACAATGTAGGAGCAAGAAGGAGGGCTGAGCAATCAGAACATGACTTTCCATAATGTCTGAAAGGTTATAAGGCAGCTGTCTGTCAGAATTATTTTATGTATAGACCTAATTGATTGCCCTGTCATTAAGCAGAAGTTTTGATCTATTTCATTTTTTCTCAAGCTGCTACATGAATTCATATTTCATATTCATCATATAGCTGAGAGAAGCTTTCATTTTTCATGGATAGTACAAGTAATGAAAGAGGGGTAAAGAGTCAGAGGCAAAGAAAAGAAAGGAACAATATTCAATACAGAGAATTCTAACAATGCACTCCACTATAGAGAAGGGTGGGGAAGTGGCTGGGAGGGTAAACTCCAGGACCCACTCGGAGACAAAGCTTCCTCCTGCACTTTTTGGGGATCATCACACTGCTGAGATGGGATAAATGCCTTGTATAAACAGGACAGAAGGGGCACTTCCGGGGGATGAGCATGACGCAGAGAATGGTGTGCAGGACCTTGGTCAGGGTCCAGTGCCTCCAGGATGAGGTCATGGCTTTGAAATACAATTTATCATGATATTGTTGGATTAAGGATTGCATCAAGGAGTCCACAGCAAGCTCAGGCCTCCTTGCTAAGGTGCTAGAGACGTCGTATGGGGTGTGAGCACTGAGATTTCTGTGCATGATATGAGCATTCCTTGAGAGCGGCAGTCACAAGGCTGCAGCAATGAAGGAAGCAGCCTTTCCATGAGAGCATCTTCCAGTCAAAGGCCATCTCTGTCATCTCTGACCCAGAGGCACTGGTGCCCATGGACACTTGGGATATCCTAGTGAATACCCCTGAAGAGACCTTCTTGTGGTGAGACTATCTCACTTGACCCTAAATATTACAGTCTAAACAACAAGATTCCTATCTGGTGATTTTGGGTATCCATCAAACAAGATTCCTACCTGGTGATTTCAGGTGTCCATCAAACAAGATGCCCACTTGGTGATTTTGGGTGTCCATCAAGCAAGATGCCCACTTGTGATTTTGCATGTCCATCAAACAAGATGCCCACTTGGTGATTTCAGGTGTCCATCAAGCAAGATGCCCACTTGGTGATTTCGGGTGTCCATCAAGCACGCAATCGAGAACACTCAAGCACAGCCAATACCTTCTTGGCATCGAGTAGACTTATTGGCTGGACTGAAGATAGATATTCCATTTCTGGGTATTCAAATGTCATTTCTTAAGATGGTTTCCCAGTTGCTACAGAAATATTCACGCCAGAAGTCCACACGAGGAGACATTTCTCAGGCAAGCCCAGCAGAAGGCCGGCAGTGAAAGCCCGCAGAGGCAGGCTCTGAGCACGGTGGACAGCCAGGGAGTGAGGCCCCTCCTGCCATCACGGGCTGCACTCAGTGGCAGTAACTGCCCTGCAAAGCTGCAGAGACAGCTCCAGGTTGAGGGACAATGGGACAGCGGCACTGGGCCTGACCAGTTCCTCTCCACCAGGGACTGGGCGGATTTCCCTGTGGTGCGGGTAGAATCTCTTGTACCACACAACCTGCCTCACTACAAATTGCACCTGGGTTCCCTCCCATATTTGCCACTACTTGCGATGGGCCCGCTTGAGGGACATCAAGAGGGAGAAGGAATAAACAGATATATTCATGAGTTTTTCTCTCTCTTCCTTGGACAGGGACCTGCCACACCTTCATGTTCCTGTAGCTGAACCACCACTTGTGGCTGCCGTTCAGAGGAGGTGAGGGCAGGTCCCAACCCTGGCTCCTGCCTAGTGTCACAAATGCCTATCAGCTCAGGAAATTCAGGGGTTGATAATAACAGCAATAAGATAGTACTACAAAATAACCAAAACAATAAGAGACATTGTTGAAAGTTCATTCTATTCCAACCGCAGTGGGTGGCATTACCAACTCAGTGGACATGGGTTTGAGCAGGTGCCAGACGCTGGTGATGGGCAGGGAGGCCTGGCGTGCTGCACTCCACGGGGTCACATGAGTCGGACACACCTGAGCGATTGGACTGACCGAAGCACCACGCCACCACTTTACATATACTAGCTTTCTTATTCTCACAAAAACTCTGTGAAGTAGATACTATTGTAATCTCAGGAATTCGAGATGGATAGGCTGAAATAAATTTCCTGATGTCACATGTTAAGTGAGTAGCAGAAGAAAGCTGAAATTCAGTTCCATCAGATATGAAAGCCCACATTCTTAAACATGGTGTGGAAACACACAGACATTTTACATATACATATATCCATCATATACAGATGAGGAAGATTATTCTCTGAAAAGAGATTTTGCAAGACTCTCTGCTAACCTACTAAATATCCATTCTCCCTTACTTTCTTAATAACTGAAAGCCTGATTTGGGGAGTGTGTCAGATTTCCCAAACTAGAAATTTTGGTTTCCTAGCCATTTTTGCAATTGTTGGTGATCTTTCAGTCTTGCTCAATGAGACGTCACTGAAAGGGAATGTACTGTGGATGTCGTTCAAGCTAGAATATGCATTTGACACTTGGAGGTATGCAGCTACTCAGAAACTCTGGGGAGGAGGGTTTCCACACACTAAGGATGGTTAGTTAGTTAGTTCAGGTGCTGTCGTGTCCGACTCGTCGAGACCCCATGAATCACAGCACTCCAGGCTTCCCTGTCCATCACCAACTCCCGGCGCTTGCACAAACTCATGTACATTGAGTCGGTGATGCCATCCAACCACCTCATTCTCTGTCCTCTTCTTCTCCTGCCCTCAATCTTTCCCAGCATCAGGGTCCTTCTAATAACCCATTTCTTTGCATCAGGTGGCCAAAGTATTGGAGTTTCAGCTTTAGCATCAGCCTTCCAATGAATATTCAGGACTCATTTCCTTTAGAATTGACTGGCTGAATTTCCTTGCAGTCCCTTGAAGCCTTGCAAGTCTCTCAAGAGTTTTCTGCAACACCACAGTTCAAAAGCATTGATTCTTCAGCACTCAGGCTTTTTATTTTCCAACTCTCACAACCATACATGACTATTGGAAAAACCATAGCATTGACTAGATGGACCTTTGTTGGCAAAGTAATGTCTCTGCTTTTTAATATGCTGTCTAGGTTGGCCATACCTTTCCTTCCAAGGAGAAGTGCTTTTTAATTTCATGGCTCCAAGTCACTACCTGCAGTGATTTTGGGGCCCGAGAAAAGAAAGTCTGCCACTGTTTCCACTGTTTTCCCATCTATTTGCCATGAAGTCATGGGACCAGATGCCATGATCTTCATGTTTTGAATGAGGAGCTTTAAGCCAACTTTTTCGCTCTCCACTTTCACTTTCACCAAAAGGCTCTTTAGCTCCTCTTCACTTTTCGCCATAAGGGTGGTGTCATCTGCATATCTGAGGTTATTGATATTTATCCCAGCATCTTGATTCCAGCCTGTGCTTCCTCCAGCCCAGAATTCCCCATGATGTACTCTGCATAGAAGTTAAATAAGCAGGGTGACAATATACGTACAGCCTTGACAAACTCCTTTCCCAATTTGGAACCAGTCTGTTGTCCCATGTCCAGTTATAACCGTTGCTTTTTGACCTGCACACAGGTTTCTCGGGAGGCAGATAGGGTGGTCTCACAGTCCCATCTCTTTAAGAATTTTCCACAGATTGTTGTGATCCACACAGCAAAGGCTTTGGCATAATAAATATAGCAGAAGTAGATGTTTTTCTGTAACTCTCTTGCTTTTTCTATGATCCAGGGTATGTTGGCAATTTGATCTCTGGTTCCTCTGTCTTTTCTAAATCCAGGTTGAACATCTGGAAGTTTACAGGTCACATATTCTTGAAACATGGCTTGGAGAATTTTGAACACTACTTTGTGTGTGAGATGAATGCAATTGTGCAGTAGTTTGAACATTCTTTGACATTGCCCTTCTTTGGGATTGGAATGAAAACTGACCTTTTCCAGTCCTGTGGCCACTGCTGAGTTTTCCAAATTTGTTGGCATATTGAGTGCAGCACTTTCACAGCATCATCTTTTAGGATTTGAAACAGCTCAACTGGAATTCTATCACCTCCACTTGACTTTGCATTCCAGGATATCTGGCCCTAGCTGAGTGATCACACCAATGTGGCTATCAGGGTCATGAAGACCTTTTTTGTATAGTTCTTCTGTGTATTCTTGCCACCTCTTCTTAATATCTTCTGCTTCTGTTAGGCCCATACTGTTTCTATCCTTTATTGTGCTCATCTTTGCATGAAATGCTCCCTTGATATCTCTAATTTTCTTGAAGAGATCTCTAGTCTTTCTCATTCTATTGCTTTTCTCTATTTCTTTGCACTGATCACTGAGGAAGGCTTTCTTATCTCTCCTTGCTATGCTCTGGAACTCTGCATTCAGATGGGTGTATCTCTCCTTTTCTCCTTTGCCTTTAGCTTCTCTTCTTTGCTCGGCTATTTATAGGCCTCCTCAGACAGCCATTTTGCCTTTTTGCGTTTCTTTTTCTTGGGGAAGGTTTTGATCCCTGCCTCTGTACAATGTCATGAACCTCTGTCCATAGCTCTTTGGGCACTCTGTCTATCAGATCTAATCCCTTGAATCTATTTCTCACTTCCACTGTATAATAGTAAGGGATTTGATTTAGGTCATACCTGAAT
>SJYC01036656.1:0-29568 GCA_006408675.1 Madoqua kirkii | reverse complement strand
ATGCTGTACAAACTCTTCTCCATCGATCCCGAAGAATGCTTGGCATCGTCATCACATCAGTTCTCGCCTCGGCTTCAGTAACAGCAACAGCAACTGTAGCAGGTCTTGCATTGCATCAAGGCATACAGATTGCTGATTTCGTCAAGGAGTGGCATAAGGATGCTCATCGATTGTGGCAACAACAGCATGATTTGGACGCTCAATTGGCTACTGATGTATTGAATTTAAAACACACTGTTTCCTGGCTAGGAGATCAAGTAACTGTGTTAGCTACAAAGAGTGTATTAAAATGTGATTGGAATACATCTCACTTGTGTAACCCCTGTTCCCTTTAATATGATTGAGGGCTGGGAAAAAATGAAAATTCATCGATTGTGGCAACAACAGCATGATTTGGACGCTCAATTGGCTACTGATGTATTGAATTTAAAACACACTGTTTCCTGGCTAGGAGATCAAGTAACTGTGTTAGCTACAAAGAGTGTATTAAAATGTGATTGGAATACATCTCACTTGTGTAACCCCTGTTCCCTTTAATATGATTGAGGGCTGGGAAAAAATGAAAAGGCCTTTGGTGGGACACCAGAATTTAACTGCTGAAATTATGGAACTGGAACAAACTATATTGTCAACTTTTAGTAAGACGCTGCCTGATATTATTGGTTCTGATATACTTAAGAATCTTCAAGAAGGATTAGATAACCTTAGTCCTTTAGGGTATGTATCTACATTGTTAACAACGTCCTTTGTGAATACTTTGTTAATTGTTGCTTTATGTTTTATTGCTTTTATAGTCTACTGGCGCTGGCGAGAAGGGAAACAATTGAAAAAAGAAGTTTTGCGTATTCAGGCGCTTATTCAGCACCTGCAAGAAAAGAAACGGGGAAATGTAGGGAACAGAGTATAAGGGAGGCTGGGAAGACTTTTGCAAGCAAGGCTCCCGTCAGGGCTGAATATTCTTGCAAACGAGATCTTCAGCCAAGAATCCTTTTATCCCACAGGAAAACAACATTTCTCGCATATAAGGATGTTTCTCTGATTCTTCAAAAAGGAACAGACCCGGGGTCAAAATGGATTCTAAGTTGATAAGGAAGTTCCCCCAAACAAAGTCTTAGCTGCAGTAAATAAGTTAAGGTAAAGCTTATCTCTCCCCGTGCCTGCACACTGTATAGTCATTGAATCACAGTGTTTGGCAACTTGCCCTGTAGATTGTTGTGCAAAAGGATATAAAATAAGGCAGCTGCAAGAAGCAGCAGAATAAGAAGAATAAAGAAGAAGATTCAAACCACTCGGCTGTGTTGGTGTTTCATTCCGTCGATAGCATATTCTCATTAAGGGCCAAGTATCCCCTTAAAAATATTTTAATAAATAGGAAAATAACAGCAGGTGTTTAAAGACAACTTATCTATTAAACAATTCTAAATATTTCTAAAGATATTTGTCAAAATGGACTAATTAATTTTTTAGGGTAATGATAGAATTTTCCCCTAGAAATGATATAGAGTAGAAATAACCTGATACAGTCATAAATGGAACTGAGTATTTTGTAATGCACATGTGACAATTTGTGTCTCAAAACCTTAGAACATTTTGGAAGTGTTAATGATGGTATACCAATGATTAAGTCATTTTAACAAATTCCATTCACAAGATGTCTATTCATCAGATAATGAACTTGCAGTTGTTTTCTGAGAAAGGGGGCACGTTCAATTAATGTTAGTTAAAGAACTTTACAAGAATTTGTGATTAAATTTGTTATGTCCTGTTAATGACTTCATGGTGGAGAATTCACTGAGTTTTAGTATAGTTCCAATTTGCCAAGTATATTTGTATTTCTTTGACCAAGCAATATATTGGATTTTTTGAAAGTTTTCCTATAGTTAGCAAACTATTTATAAAAGTTCATGAATATTTACACTAATTAAACAGGATAAATTAAGTAAAACGAGGAAATGGGACCAACTTAGAGAATATCACCCTGTTAAGTGCATAGTACCTCGACCATCCTAACTAAATTCTGCTGAACATAAGTAGTGTGAGCTATTATTGTTATGGACTAAATCTCTGTGTCCCCACATAAATTTATATGTTGAAACCCTAACCTCCAGTGAGGTGGTCCGAGGAAGTGGGGCCTTTGGGACGTAATTAGATCCTGAGGGTTGAGTCCCCATGACATTACCATCTTTCTAAACAGAGGAATAGAGGTAGTTCTTTCTCTCTTTCTGCCACATGAAGATAAATGAGAAGGTGGCAATGTCTAGGTAAGACACATTCACCAGAACCTGACCTTGCTGAATCCTGACCTTGACTCTCAACTTTTAGACTATGAGAAACAAATAATTATTGTATAAGCACCCTCTTCCAAGGTATTCTGTTACTGCACCCCTAACTGACTGAAGCACCTATCATTATGGATTTTGAGAGTAAGATTTTTCTTTAGCTATTTAGTTAATAGAAAAGAGCCACAGATCCTCCCAAAAACATTGCCCTGGAAAGAGTTAAATAGGCAAGGAAAACTTTATTCAAGACATTGTGATAAAGGTCAAGACTATTGCAAGGAGAAAGATTGATCGCAACTCCCCTGAAACAAGTGACTGAGAAGAGGGGGATTTGTAAACACTGAGTGAGCTAATGAGAAGATAACACAAGCCTTCAGTTTCAAGGTTCCCATCTGTGCTTAGTCATCGGCACTTATGGAAAGGAAGCTTCTGCCTTTCCACACAGACTGGGATAAAGGGACCCATATTTTCTGATTATCACTTTGAGGAAGGTGGGCTCACAGTTTCTGGAACAAGACATTCCTGGGTTGTAAAATGTTCACATATCATCATGGTAGAGAAGGAACTGACACATCTTCTAGACTAGATGGTCAAAGAATAAGGAGATCAAGAAAGAGTATCTGGAATAAATTGGGAGATTGGGATTTATAGTTACACACTGTTATATACAAAGTAGACAACTAATAAGGCTCTACTATACAACAGAGGGAACTCTATTCAAAACTCTATGTGCTGTGCTTAGTCAATCAGTCGTGCTCAAATCTTTGTGACTCCATTGACTGTAATCCATCAGGCTCCTCTGTCAATACTCTATAATTGATAAACATATAAAGAGTCTAACATGAGTGTATATATGTAACTGATTCACTTTGCTGTGCAGCAGAAACTAACACAACATTGTAAAGCAACTGTAATCCAAGATAAATTAATTTTTTTAAATGTCTGAAGTTTATTTAACTTTTGTGCAGAGTACATAATGAGAAACTCTGGGCTGGAAGAAGCACAAGCTGGAATCAAGATTGCTGGGAGAAATATCAATAACCTCAGATATGCAGATGACACCACTCTTATGGCAGAAAGTGAAGAGGACCTAAAAAACCTCTTGATGAAAGTGAAAGAGGAGAGTGAAAAAGTTGGCCTAAAGCTCAACATTCAGAAAATGAAGATCATGGCATCTGGTCCCATCACTTCATGGGAAATAGATGGGGAAACAGTGGAAACAGTGTCAGACTTTATTTTGGGGGGCTTCAAAATCACTGCAGATGGCGACTGCAGCCATGAAATTAGAAGACGCTTACTCCTTGGAAGAAAAGTTATGACCAACCTAGATGGTATATTCAAAGCAGAGACATTACTTTGCCCACTAAGGTCCATCTAGTCAAGGCTATGGTTTTTCCTGTGGTCATGTATGCATGTGAGAGTTGAACTGTGAAGAAGGCTGAGCGCTGAAGAATTGATGCTTTTGAACTATGGTGTTGAAGAAGACTGTTGAGAGTCCCTTGGACTGCAAGGAGATCCAACTAGTCCATTCTGAAGATCAGCCCTGGGATTTCTTTGGAAGGAATGATGGTAAAGCTGAAACTCCAGTACTTTGGCCAACTCATGCGAAGAGTTGACTCATTGCAAAAGACTCTGACGCTGGGAGGGGTTGGGGGCAAGAGAAGAGGACGACCGAGGATGAGATGGCTGGATAACATCACGGACTCGATGGATGTGAGTCTGAACTCCGAGAGATGGTAATGAACAGGGAGGCCTGGCATGCTGCGATTCATGGGGTCACAAAGAGTCGAACACGACTGAGCGACTGAACTGAACTGAACTGAAGTTTATACAAACTGTGGTGACTATTAAGGCCCTTTTTGTAAAGCCCTAGTTCTTGCTTATTAACTCTCGATAGAAAGGCAAAAATAAACAAAAGACAATCTGTTGATCTAGTAGACATGCACTGCTAATCATTTTATATTGTGGCTTATTCATGAAGAACCTCTGAATAAATGAAGCAGTAAAAATAATCCCTCAGCATACTTGATAATACCTTTTGATTAATACATACAATTCTACATTTTAATGAAGGACAAATACGATAATGACAAATCAAAGCTTTTGGATGTTTTGCTCAATGATACTAGAGTATATATTATAATGACTAATCTTGTAATGGTAACAGTGTGAGGGGCTAGAAGTCATGCCAGGCTTCTATCAGCTTGGGATCCCCTGAGACACCCAGACCCCTGAACACATACGGATATGTGCTTATTCCTATTTGCAAGTGTATTAGCCAGGGTAAAATTGAAGAAAAGTTATTAAAATACAGTTTCTTGTTGTTGTTCAGTCACTAAGTCATATCCGACTCTTTGTGACTCCATGGACTGCAGCACTCGAGGTTTCCTAGTCCTTCACTGATTATGGTATTTATATCATAATTAAATTCATTAGTGAGTATCTGGCATCACTTATCTCTCATTGAAAATATTTCCTATATAATACAGCCTGCTGGATGTAAGAGTGTACTTAAATAAGTCTTGATCTTACTTTCAAATCTAAAACAGTCACTGTGACACTGCTGTTGTTCAGTCACTAAGTCATGTCCAGTTCTTTGCAGCCCCACGGACTGCAGTATGCCCGACTTCCCTATCTTTCACTATTTCCTGGAGTTTGCTCAAATTCATGTCCATTGAGTCAGTGATGCTAGCCAATTACCTCTGACTACCTCATCCTTTGCTGCCCTCTTCTTCTTTTGTCTTCAATCTATACCAGCATCAGGGACTTTTCCAATGAGTCTGATCTTCAGAACAGGTGGTTAAATTATTGGAACTTCAACTCAGTCATTCCAGTGAGTATTTGATGTTGATTTCCTTTAAGAGTGACTGGCTTGATCCCCTTGCAGTCCAAGGGACTCTCAAGAGTCTTCTCCAACACCACAGTTCAAAAGCTTCAGTTCTTTGGCGCTCAGTCTTCTTTATAGTCCAACTCTTACATTTGTACAACTACTGGAACAACCCTACGACCTGGGACCTTTGTCAGCAAAGTGGTGTCTCTGCTTTTTAATGCTGTCTAGGTTGGTCATAACTTTCCTTCCAAGGAGTAAGCGTCTTTTAATTTCATGGCTGCAGTCACCATCTGTGGTGATTTGGAGCCCCCAAAATAAAGTCAGCCACTGTTGCTACTGTTTCCCCACCTATTTGCCATGAAGTTGAAAGGCTGTTGCTGAACGATGCAAAGACCTCTGGATTCTTAGCCTCCGGAGGAGAAGAATTCAACCCAGGGCCAGAGACGAGGCCTGATCACTCAGAGCTTTTGTGAAATAAAGTTTTATTAAAGTATAAAGGAGATAGAGAAAGTTTCTGACATAGGCATCAGAAGGGGGCAGAAACAGTAGCCCCTTGCAAGTGTTAGCCATGGAATTATATACGCTCTAATTAGTTACTACAGTGAATCAAAAGAACATCTGGAGGTTATAAAGACCTCGTTAGACCTACTCCCATAATTTACACCTTAAGATAACAGGATTAGCCAGAAGCTTTTTTTCCAGAGACTGTCCTAGCAGGATACATTATTGCCATATTATCTTAAGGGATGTAGAGGGTCACAAAAGTTTGTCCTTTCTTCCTCATTGAGAATTCCAGACCCCTCTCTTGTTGGGGACCCCTGGACTTATCAACCTGCCTAGGAATGACTCTTTCAAGGTGATGGGACCAGATGCCACAATCTTTGTTTTCTGAATGTTGAGCTTTAAGCCAACTTTTTCACTCTCCTCTCTCACTTTCATCAAGAGGCTCTTTAGTTCTTCCTCAATTTCTGACATAAGGGTGGTGCTACCTGCATATCTGAGGTTATTCATATTTCTCGTGACAATCTTGATTCCAACTTGTGCTTCCTCCAGCCCAATATTTCTCATGATATACTTTGCATATAAGTTAAATAAGTAGGGTGACAATATATAAACTTGACGTACTCTTTTTCCTATTTGGAACCAGTCTGTTGTTGTTCCATGTCCAGTTCTCACTGTTGCTTCCTGATGTGCATACAGGTTTCTCAAGAGGCAGATCAGGTGGTCTGGTATTCCCATCTCTTTCAGAATTTCCCAGTTTGTTGTGACCCACACACTCAAAGGCTTTGGCATAGTCAATAAAGCAGACATTGATTTTTTTTGGAACTTTCTTGCTTCGTGGATGATCCAGAGGAGGTTGGCAGTTTGATATCTGATTCCTCTGCCTTTTCTAAAACCAGCTTGAACATCTAGAAGTTCACAGTTCATGTATTGCTCAAGCCTCTCTTGGAGAATTTTGAGCATTACAGAGTGAAGTAAGTCAGAAAGAGAAAAAAACAAGTGTTGCATATATAAAGAATACAGAAAATGGTACTAATGTATGTATTTGCAAGGCAGGAATAGAGATATAGGCATAGAGAAGAGACTTGGACACAGTGGGCGCAGGAGAAAATAGAATGAACTGAGAAAATAGCATTGAAATACATACATTACTATATGTAAAATAGATAGCTAATGTTAACTTTATGTATAACACAAGGAGCACAAACTGGTGCTATGTGACAACCTAGAAGGGTGGCATGAGACAGAAGGTGGGAGGGGGGTTTAAGGAGGAAGGGTCATATGTATACTTATGGTTGGTTTGCTGATGTATGGCAGAAACCAACATGATACGGTAATGCAATTATCCTCCAAATAAAAATGAATAGTTTTTTTAATTTAAATTTATTTATTTTAATTGGAGGCTAATCACTTTACAATATTGTGTTGTTTTGCCATATATCAACATGAATCTGCCACGAGTATACAGGTGTTCCCCATCCTGAAGCCCCTTCCCACCTCCTGTGGCTGGTTGTCTGGAACAGGTGCAGAAGATGAGAGGGAAAAGCAAGTAAGAGAATGGAAGGGCTGTGCATGGACTCTGCATCAAAACTCAAGTCCAGTTTCTCCCATGAGCTGTCAATATCCCTCCTGGGTGGCATTCGCCGTTGTTGACTAAAAAAGATAAGCAACAACCTGAAAGCAGAGAGTGGTTTTATTCAGTGGAAATTCTTAGGACCTTAAGCCTGGCAGGCAGCATCAAGTGCCCCTGGGAGAGCAGTTGTTGGGGGTTAGGAAGAGCCAAGTTATATAGAAGTTTGCAACAAAGGGGGGAAGGTTGTCTGATCATCAAAGATTATTGTTACTTAAGGAAAAGCAGACACCTCAAGTTAAGGTATTTAGCATTCTTCTGTGTATGAGAAAGAGCCTTCCCTGGTAGCTCAGCTGGTAAAGAATCCGCTGGCAATGCAGGAGACCCCATTTGGATCCCTGGGTTTGGAAGATCTCCTGGAGGAGAGCATGGCGACACATTGTGGTATTCTTGCCTGGAGAAGCCCCACAGACAGAGGAGCCTAGTCGGGTGCAGTCGCTGGGGTCTCAAAGAGTTGGACATGACTGAAGTGACTAAGCACATGTATGGAAATGGGGGGGGGGTGGTCCCTGAAATCGTTCTTTCACATGCATCTCAGCTACTGGGGGCCAGCATCCTGTATTTTCACAATCAAGGGAGTGGCTGCAGTCTGATGGCTGTTAGATAACAGGGATTCTTCTCCTTCCTGAATTCCATTAGGGTTCACCGTTGGATGCGAGGTCAGTGAAACGGCATCCTTGTTCTCTGGGAAGCCCGTTGCGGTGTCTATAGGAAGAGGTAACCGATAGCTCCCCATGGAGGCAGTCCTTCATTCTCTCTGTTTCCGACACACACACACAGGCGCACACACACACACACACACACACACAGGAGGTCAGATGCTCTGTGACTCTTGCACACTAGCCTTGTACGCCCAGCCAGTCGCCTTGCTGCCATTCCCCAAGGCTGCCAACTCACTCCCCCTCCAGGTATTAAAACTTAAATCTATCTCCAGGAGCCTAACCCTACCCCCGACATATCTTCTCCCCTCACAACCCCTTAAACACTTAGGACATTGTACCTCAATAAAGCACCCTTTTCACAGGGAGATGAGGCAAGAAGTGCTGGAGGAGAGCCTGCTTTCCAAGGTGAGCAAAAACCCGACAAAGGAAGTCATGTGGGCAAACCGCCGTGTTGTTCAGTCGCTCAGCCCGTCTTGACTCTTTGCGACCCGTGGACTGCAGCACGCCAGGCTTCCCTGTCCTTGACTATCTCCCGGAGTTGGTTCAGATTCTGCTTCTAAGTCACCATTCCTGCGTGAACCATTTCTTATCAGAAAGGAATGATCCAGAATTTGTTACGATGACAAAAGCAGGAAGAAGTGTCAGAAAACGCGAGGCTGACTGTCTCCTGAAACCAGTCACCGCATTCTCATATCCTCCTGCCAAAGAACTTTCAGCATTTCTACATTCATTCTCAAACAACAACAACAAAAAAACAAGGCCGTCCAATCCATTGAGCAAATTGATTGCCCCGTTCAGGTACTCTGTTTCATGAATAATGGAACCGTGTTTTAAGTCAAAAGATCGTTCTCTATTCCGGATTTGCAAGGTAAAAAAACCATTATACATAATAGATCAAACTAATTGAATTATAACCTGTACAGTTACCAGTAATGGCCTGCACAGAGTTAGATATAATCATTGTACGTGGGATTAATTATACTGAGTCTATGTTCATTTTCCAAAGAAAGCTATAAAGCGTCGCATCTTGGGCTATTCAGAAAATGCAATAAGGAATCAAAACCATCAACTTGGCAGGCCATTTCAAACTCTCTCCTAAGCAATTATTCAAAAATTCACATACAACAACTGAAGTTTTTGCCCTTTACCAGTTGAAAAGAAGTGTCCAAAGTCATATTCTTATAAATCTTATATATACACTGCTGCTGCTGCTAAGTCGCTTCAGTCGTGTCTGACTCTGTGTGACCCCACAGACGGCAGCCCATTGGGCTCCGCCATCCCTGGGATTCTCCAGGCAAGAACACTAGAGTGGGTTGCCATTTCCTTCTCCAATGCATGAAAGTGAAAAGTGAAAGTGAAGTCGCTCAGTCGTGTTTGACTCCGCGACTCCATGGACTGCAGCCTACCAGGCTCCTCCGTCCCTGGGATTTTCCAGGCAAGAGTACTGGAGTGGGTTGCCATTGCCTTCTCTGAGATAAGCATGCGTTATTAGAAGAACCATTTCTTTGCCAAATTCTAATGTGATTATTGACAGACACCCACCAAGTCCTGGCTCATAAGCTGCAAATAAGCCGTATCCTGATCCTGCAGCCAGAAGACCTCATTCTCCCACTGGAGAGGGAGCATCCTCTATTATCTTGAGTGACCCCTGTCTGAACAAATGGTGTGGCATCTTACAAAGAAGCCAAGATAAGATTGGCTTTTGTAATGCTCACTTCTCCAAAGTCTATATTCCATTCCCAGTATTTAAAAATGGAACCATTTGACCATTGTTGTTGTTGTCATTGTTTAAACCTGAGACACAGTTCTGTTATCAGATTCAAGGCTAAGGGCAGTCATCTCATGACAAAGGATGGAACAAATCTCTACTTTCACGATCTCATTCTTTAGACAATTTGTGTTGCATATTAATAATGCCATTTTGTATTTTCTGTGTTCCTCTTGTATCTGATCATGTGCTTTTATTGAAAATTTACAGAGCTGAGATTTGTCTGTGCTGACTTGGCCCAGGGAGCAAGGAGGTACTATAACAAGACAGCAACGGAGGGTTGATTTCTCTGTGTTCTCAGAAATACTCTGTGATTTCTTTTTTCTCCTTGTGATCACCGTCAGTTTCATCTTCTTATCTGCAGACTCCTACCACAACTGTCCTTTTGGGCAGAGTAGAAAATTGTCAATATTTTTCTTATCTGTTCATTTGAATGGGAAAAGGTCTTTTAATATTCTGAAACTGTTTTAACCCTCTTGTGCCCTTGGCTGATTTAAAACTTGGATGTTATTGAGACAGAATGTGATGAGGTCTTGCGTCAAATCCCAGTGATGACTTTAAGTGTCACCCCCCCCCCCCTGTTGGAGAAGACTCTTGAGAGTCCCTGGGACAGCAAGGAAATCCAACCAGTCCATCCTAAAGGAGATCAGTCCTGAATATTCATTGGAAGGAGATGTGTATAAGAGACAGCTTTAAGTGTCACCCCCCCCCCCCACCTCCTTCCTTCTTCCCTATGGAGCCTCAAACTGGGAACTTAATTTGCTGAGTTTGGTATTTAATCAAAGAGGTTGCATGTGAATTAAATTCAGGCCTCTAGAGAAAAGAGTTTATTCACTCTTTACCAAAGAATTTGGACTTCCCTGGTGGCTCAGACAGTAAAGCATCTGCCTACAATGTGGGAGACTCAGGTTCAATGCCTGTGTCAGGAAGATCCCCTGGAGAAAGAAATGGCAACCCACCCCAGTACTCTTGCCTGGAAAATTCCATGGACGGAGAAGCCTGGTGGGCTACAGCCCCTGCGGTCGCAAAGAGTCTGACACGACGGAGTGACTTCACTTCACTCACTTTGCCAAAAAATAGCCTTTTCTGTCAGCAGAAAGGGATACTGAGTATTTGTTGGCCTCTGATAGTGTATGCAGGGTTTCTTATACATAATCCTCAAAAAGGAAACTTCAACAGAAGTGAGTTATGATGGATATGGATTCATTTTACAGGTCTTTGGAACAATTATCTTGTAAAACCTGTACTCCTTATGCTTTCAGAGTATGCATTTGTTTCTAGAAATGCCTTGAAATTTTCACAAAGGCAACTGTACCCTAAAGGGGGAGGTGTTGAGAGGAGACAAGAAAATTTGTTTCTGTGGGCATTTGATGTTTCCTAGAACTGTTGTCCCCAAAAGAAATATTGTTTGGAAGATCATGAGTGAGGGAAGGATGTCTCTTATTAGCCTCACCAGTCAAAATCAACCTGGCTTGGGAAGAATAACATCATGTGTAATGAAAATCATATTTGTTCATCAAGAAAGAAAAGCAAAAATTGAATCATTAGATTATTGCCTATTCCAGTAGTCATGTATGGATGTGAGAGTTGGATTACAGAGAAAGCTGAGTGCAAAGAATGGATGCTTTTGAACTGTGGTGTTGGAGAAGACTCTTAAGAGTCCCTTGGATTTCAAGGAGATCAAACCAGTCCATCCTAAAGGAAATCAGTCTTGAATGTTCATGGGAAGGACTGATGCTGAAGCTGAAGCTCCAGTACTTTGGTCACCTGATGCGAAGAACTTGACTCATTGGAAAAGACCCTGACTCTGGGAAAAATTGAAGGCAGGAGGAGAAGGGGATGACAGAGGATGAGATGGTTGCATGGCATCACTGACTGGATGGATTTTGAGTAAACTCTGGGAGTTAGTAATGGACAGGGAGGCCTGGCGTGCTGCAGTCCATGGGGTCACAAAGGTCGGACACGACTGAGCTGAACTGAACTGATGTCCTGGCTAGCTATTGTAAATAGTGCCTCTGTGAAGCATTGCAGGGTGCGTCTATCTTCTGGAATTATGGTTGTCACCAAAGAGGACACTTTTGAAGCCTAGCATGGCCAGGTGACTGCGAGGCTAGATGCTGTGAACATAGACTTTAGTCATCTGAGAAATCAGTGTGCACAGATGAGGAGCTATGGGACAGCTATGAGACAGTGCCCAGATGGAAATATGCAGGCACGCTTTCCTGATGTGTTGATTTGCTTGCCATGATCATTCCTGTCCTTGCTCCTGAAATGGGTGAAGGTTTCCCAATAAAGACAACGAAAGGAAGGTACTGCACCATATATCTACGGATTTCTTGCAAATTTGCCTGTGCACACCTGCTCAGGATATTATGATATAGAGCAGCAAATCCCGTACAGCAGCTCAGTGCGTTATGAAAATTCATCAAAGAGCAGGCGCCAGAGAATTCAAAATGTTGCTCCTTTCCTTCCTCTATCCCCCCGCCCTCCCCGCCAACCGAAGCTTTATTGATTGTCTTTCGGAGTCCTACTGTTTATCCTGAAATGTAATAAATGAAAGGAAAGATATCACACATTTATTCTGGTCTTTTCCCGAATGGCTTCTACTTCGAGATAACCATGACCGAAAGCTATTCCTTGTAGAGAATCACATGAAGACAGGGAGGAGAGATAATAGAATTAGCATATCACGCTTGCTACCCCGTAATGATGTCATACATCAAAGCTGTGATCACCGGTGAGTTCCAGAATCTTTATGTGAAAGGTTGACAGGACCTTTCAGATGGTTCCATCAGGGTGACCTCTCCAGAACCACAGGCCTATCTTACCGGTACGATTGGTGCCACTCCCCTCCCCCACCAAATCAACTCTGATGCTAATCAAGTTTCTAGAGCTAAATAGCTCTTTGTATATCTATGTGTATACCTATGGCTGATTCATGTTGAGGTTTGACAGAAAACAGCAAAATGCTGTAAAGCAATTATCCTTTAGTAAAAAATAATTTTTTTAATGCATGCAATAAAGAAGTATATTTAAAAAAAGCCATAACAAGAATGCAACGTGTAGTATGCCTAGATTGTGGGAAAGCTTACAGGAACGTGGACTCAAGTTCTTAAAGACATAAATGGCACAGGAAAAAAATGCTGGGGAACTGAAAGAAGTTTTAGCTGACATATCAGTCATAGGAGTCCTGACTCAGTTTACCTAGTGATGCTTTATCTTTCTGCAGAAAGTGAAAAATAAATAAATAAGTGAACATGGCTGGTAATGAAATGATACTTAGGAATACTTATTAAATTTGTTTCCGGTATTGTGATTGAGTTTTTAAATGCCTGAACTAGAGATAGCTGGTGAAGAAAGTTTTAGGTAAAGGATGATATTTTGACTCAGGATAGCCAATTGTACTGGTTTGCCTGGGACTGAGTGGATTCCTGAGATATGGGACTTTCAGTGCTAAGATTGGGATGCTGTCTTACTCCTTGGAAGGAAAGTTATGGCCAACCTAGACAATATATTAAAAAGCAGAGACATTACTTTGCCAACAAATGTCCATCTAGTCAAGGCTATGGTTTTTCCACTGGTCATGTACAGATGTGACAGTTGGACTATAAAGAAAGCTGAGCGCTGAAGAATGGATGCCTTTGAACTGTGGTGTTGGAGAAGACTCTTGAGAGTCCCTGGGACAGCAAGGAAATCCAACCAGTCCATCCTAAAGGAGATCAGTCCTGAATATTCATTGGAAGGACAGATGCTGAAGCTGAAACTCCAATCCTTTGGCCACCTGATGCGAAGAACTGACTCACTGGAAAAGACCCTGATGTTGGGAAAGAATGAAGGCAGGAGAAGGGGACAACAGAGGATGAGATGGTTGGATGGCATTACCAAGTTAATGAACATGCGTTTGGTTAAACTCCAGGAGTTGATGATGGACAGGGAGGCCTGGGGTGCTGCAGGCCATGGGGGTCACAAAAAGTCAGACATGACTGAGTGACTGAACTGAACTGAACTGATTGTTATTCAGTCACTAAGCTGTGTCTGACTCTTTGTGATCCCCGTGGATTGCAGCATGCCAGGCTCCTCTGTCCTCCACTATCTCCTGGAGCTGGCTCAAATTCATGTCCATTGAGTCAGTGATGCCATCCAACCATCTCATCCTCTGCTCCCTCTCTTTTCCTTTTGAAAAAGGAAATGGCAACCCACTCCAGTATTCTAGTCTGGAGAAACCCATGGGCAGTATGAAAAGGCAAAAAGATTGGGATAGTCCAGGGCAGATATGGACAGTGGGTCTTTCCATCTGAGATTTGCTTTGACATGGATGGCCCTTTGGAAAATATTGATGGTGAAATTGAGCAGCAGGAACCTAGAGGTTTATGATTCTATTCTATTTGGGGCTAGGTTTAAGAATTTCTGTGATAATAAAAAAAATAATGAGAGTAAAGATAAAGCAATCTCTGCTTTCAATACTGTTTCTAAATGATAAGAGTGTCTTCTCTATTTTGTCATCTCTGGAGAATCAAGTGGTCAAAATAAGGGATCTTAGGGAACCTGTGGGCCTGGTGAAGGCCACTCAAACTTTGTGTTACAGGGAGAAATTTTGGCAAAGATGCAAAGCTGGAGACAGATTTCCGTGTAGCTGGACCATGTGTGTTTCTACTGGACACGTCATACAGGGGTTTAGTTATCAGTTAGACAATTGGGAACTCAGGAAATGATTTATTTGCAGAGAACATTATTTATATCTGAGACTTGATGTGAGGTCTTGTTGGAAATACAGGGCCAGCACACTCACAGAGCACCTTTCTCCAGGGATTGGTCATCAGCAACAAGTTAGTTCTGCGGTGCTGAACCTGAGGTCCACAGGAAACAGATATTTCTGAGAACTGGATATTTTAAGCTCATGTGGCAGTTTAATGCCACGAGGGAATACGCGCAAAGGAAGCAGAGACCCTCTGTCACGTAATTTAATATTTGACAAGTTTTAGACAAACGTTTTGACAGCTTTTGGGTCAACGTTTCACAGTGTTTAGATTATCCATCCTGAAAGAGGCAGCTAAATGCCATATGACCTGAGTAATGTTTAAGAGGTAAAGTAAAACGGTGTCAGGAGATGATGGTCAGCCCCAAATATTTTCACTTTCTCCTTGGATACAAATTGAGCTTATTCTGCTTAAGCTTTTCAGCTTAAGTCAGTAAAGAAAATGTGAGAAATAGCAGGGATTTCCCTGGTGGCTCCGATGGTAAAGAATCAGCCTGCACTGCAGGAGACTTGGGTTCCATGCCTGGTTCGGAAAGATCCCTTGGAGAAGGAAATGGCAACCCATTCTGGTATTCTTGCCTGGGAAAGCCCGTGGACAGAGGAGC
The DNA here is from genome assembly GCA_006408675.1 of Madoqua kirkii. Lineage (NCBI taxonomy): Eukaryota > Metazoa > Chordata > Mammalia > Artiodactyla > Bovidae > Madoqua > Madoqua kirkii. The sequence goes on along the minus strand of SJYC01036656.1, from coordinate 14,537 downwards.
CTGGTGGGCTACAGTACACAGGGTTGAAAAGAGTTGGACCCAACTGAGCAAAGGTGCCTAAGAATGGCAGAATCTGGTAGAACAAGGCTGATAGAGACCTGCTGCCCAGCTGACCTCAGGGCTTCCATGGGGCCATGTGAGTGCTATCCACACGCGTATAGACTTGTGCCCCTGACAAGCCCTTTGCCCAGTGAGCGTGCTTATGCACAGCAATGCCCAATGGCAAGAGTGGAGGCAACTGGCCGCACAATGTTCTCTGCAGACCCTACCTCTGAGAACTGGGTCTCTACCTCCCTGGATGGCTGTGTGTGGTCCTGTGCACAGGATACACGTGTATGTACTTGTCTGCTCAGTCGTGTCCCACTCCTTTGCAACCCCAGGGACTGCAGCCCGCCAGGCTCCTCTGTCCATGGGATTTCCCAGGCAGGAGTACTGGAGTGGGTTGCCATTTCCTCCTCTAAAAGAGTGTGTATGTTCATCCCCAAACCTAGAGATGAACTAGGGTTAAGTGAAGTGAAAGTTGCTCAGTCCTGTCCAACTCTTTGCGACCCCATGGACTATACAGTCCACAGAATTCTCAAGGGCAGAATACTGGAGTGGGTGGCCTTTCCCTTCTCCAGGGGCTCTCCCAACCCAGGAATTGAACCCAGGTCTCCCACCTTGCAAGAAGATTCTTTACCAGCTGAGCCACCAGGGAAGCCCAAGAATACTAGAGTGGGTAAGCTATCCCTTCTCCAGTGGATTTTCCTGACCCAGGAATCGAACCAGAGTCTCCTGCATTGCAGGTGGACTTTACTAAATGAGCTATCGGGGAAGCTGAACTAGGGTAACACCCCCATATCGTCGGCAGGAAAACACAAAACCTGACATCAGAGGCAGGGGTCTAGCAGAGAAGGGCCTAGAGTTTTTCATTTGATGCTGCTGACAGCGCCCTGAGGGAGGAAGACCTGGGATTCCACGTTCTTTATTGGAAACAGCCAGCTCCGCTTTATTTTGCTGACTGCGGACTCCTTGAAAAGTCCAGTGAATGGGATAAAACACGACCTTTTTTTCTAGGATGCTGTTCGGGTGAGAGCAGCTGGGTTTTGTGGCTCCTGGGAGCTCTGCCGTCAAGACTCCGCATTTAATAGAAAATATTCCTTTGGAAGGCTTGGGAAGCAGCCTGTGCCTTCGGGAAAAGATTGGTTTGGGGGTTTACATGTGCACAGCGCCATCATCAGGGCAACCTGGGACGTGCGTGATTTCCACAGCGAGTCAGCAGCTGGGAGGAAGCCTACAGGGAGGAATGTGTGCTCAGCTGCTCCTCTGAAACCCTTTGGGACTCTTTGGACTGTAGCCCGCCAGGTTCCTCTGTCCATGAGGTTCTCCGTAGCATGGGTTGTCATTTCCTCCTCCAGGGGATCTTCCCGAAGCGGGGATCGAACCCCTGTCTCCTGCGTTGGCAGGCAGATTCTTTACCACTGACCCACCTGGACACCCCCATGTTGTGGTCATGGTCATCATTAATGGGATGAGGAGAAGTCAGTGTCTGCAGGTTCCACGCTGGCACGGCAGGTAAATACGGTGCTATGGATATGAGTTTAAATGGACTTTGGGAATTGGTGAGGGAGGGAGGCCTGGCATGCTGCAGTCCACGGGATTGAAAAGAGTCGCACATGACTGAGTGACTGAACTGAACTGAACTGAACAGTCTAAGTTCTGCCTGCCTTGGAGTGTGTGAGTGTCCCCTGCAGAGGCTCAGGTCAGCAGTGGCCTGCTGCAGGACCGTGGGCTCTGAGTGCAGCAGACCTAGGTCACATAGCCTGTGGCATCAGCCCTCTTGGAGGAGGTCACCATTAACCCCACCATAGAGCCCCCGAGCAGACAACCTCCAAAACTACAGAGCAATTATACCAAATAAATTCTTACACTGTTAGGAAAGTTCCAGGACCCACAACAGATTTCTTGCCTTATGGCAGAAAGCAAAGAGCCTCTTGAGGAAGGGGAAAGAGGAGAGTGGAAAAGCTGGCTTAAAGCTCAACATTCAGAAAACAAAGATCATGGCATCTGGTCCCATCACTTCATGGCAAATAGATGGGGAAACAGTAGAAACAGTGACAAACTTTATTTTGGGGGGCTCTAAAATCACTGCAGGTGGGGACTGCAGCCATGAACTTAAAAGACGCTTACTCCTTGGGAGAGAAATTATGACCAACCTAGATAGCATATTAAAAAGCAGAAACATTACTTTGCCAACAAAGGCCTGAATAGTCAAAACTATAGTTTTTCCAGTGGTCATGTATGCATGTGAGAGTTGGACTGTGAAGAAAGCTGAGTGTCGAAGAATTGATGCTTTTGAATGGTGGTGTTGGAGAAAACTCTTGAGAGTCCCTTGGACTGCAAGAAGATCCAACCAGTCCATCCTAAAGGAGATCAGTCCTGAATATTCATTGGAAAGATTGATGCTGAAGCTGAAACTCCAATACTTTGGCCACCTGATGCAAAGAGCTGACTCAATGGAAAAGAGCCTGATGCTGGGAAAGATTGAGGGCAGGAGGAGAAGGAGATGACAGAGGTTGAGATGGTTGGATGGCATCACCGACTCAATGGACATGAGTTTGAGCAAGCTCTGGGACTTGGTGATGGACAGGGAGGCCTGGCGTACTACAGTCTATGGGATCAAAAAGAGTTGGACACAACTGAGCGACTGATTTGAACTCTTATTTCTTGTAAGAGCTAAGAGCATGCTCTGAGCAGAGGCAGTGATATAGGTTTGGAATCACAATAGACGGAGAAGCCCAGAAAAGGAGACTAGTCCAAGAGGATGATGACTGGGACACTTCCTTGGTGATGCCTGGGCTAGACTTTGCTCTTGAGTTCAGGAGTAAGCCTTCCTTGCAAATGATAAGCCCCAACTCCCAGTAGCCTTGTCCAAAACATCTCTGCTCAGCTGACCTTTATGTTTTCTTTAAGAAAGATGAAAAAATACTCAAGAGCAGTGTGGTGGATTAGATAGTGCAGTGTGAATTGGGAAAAGACTGACGTTTGCTGAAATCTCAGGGATTCCCCCCTGGATTTGCACTGTGACCTAAGTCAGAACTGTTGTTCTGGGTTTGCATTGTTGAATGAACACCAGTTCAGTCCAGTCACTCAGTTGCGTAAGTATTAGTCATATCATGGCATCTGGTCCCATCACTTCATGGCAAATAGATGGGGAAACAGTAGAAACAGTGACAAACTTTATTTTGGGGGGCTCTAAAATCACTGCAGGTGGGGACTGCAGCCATGAACTTAAAAGACGCTTACTCCTTGGGAGAGAAATTATGACCAACCTAGATAGCATATTAAAAAGCAGAAACATTACTTTGCCAACAAAGGCCTGAATAGTCAAAACTATAGTTTTTCCAGTGGTCATGTATGCATGTGAGAGTTGGACTGTGAAGAAAGCTGAGTGTCGAAGAATTGATGCTTTTGAATGGTGGTGTTGGAGAAAACTCTTGAGAGTCCCTTGGACTGCAAGAAGATCCAACCAGTCCATCCTAAAGGAGATCAGTCCTGAATATTCATTGGAAAGATTGATGCTGAAGCTGAAACTCCAATACTTTGGCCACCTGATGCAAAGAGCTGACTCAATGGAAAAGAGCCTGATGCTGGGAAAGATTGAGGGCAGGAGGAGAAGGAGATGACAGAGGTTGAGATGGTTGGATGGCATCACCGACTCAATGGACATGAGTTTGAGCAAGCTCTGGGACTTGGTGATGGACAGGGAGGCCTGGCGTACTACAGTCTATGGGATCAAAAAGAGTTGGACACAACTGAGCGACTGATTTGAACTCTTATTTCTTGTAAGAGCTAAGAGCATGCTCTGAGCAGAGGCAGTGATATAGGTTTGGAATCACAATAGACGGAGAAGCCCAGAAAAGGAGACTAGTCCAAGAGGATGATGACTGGGACACTTCCTTGGTGATGCCTGGGCTAGACTTTGCTCTTGAGTTCAGGAGTAAGCCTTCCTTGCAAATGATAAGCCCCAACTCCCAGTAGCCTTGTCCAAAACATCTCTGCTCAGCTGACCTTTATGTTTTCTTTAAGAAAGATGAAAAAATACTCAAGAGCAGTGTGGTGGATTAGATAGTGCAGTGTGAATTGGGAAAAGACTGACGTTTGCTGAAATCTCAGGGATTCCCCCCTGGATTTGCACTGTGACCTAAGTCAGAACTGTTGTTCTGGGTTTGCATTGTTGAATGAACACCAGTTCAGTCCAGTCACTCAGTTGCGTAAGTATTAGTCACCTATGTGATTATATTAGATTTGAGTAAAATTACCTGGGTTGTTAACCCAAAGAAAAAAAAGAACGTTGGAATTAAGCCATAATTTGCTGATACTGTATGCTAGCTCGGCAATTTCACTTTCTGTATTTTCTTCCTTTTTCCTTTTTTTCTTTGTCAATGTTAATATAGGTAATCTATCTGTATGGTGCTGCCTTAATAGATAAGAAAAAGATCAGTAATTGTGAGGTGCTTTTTAAGTGAAGTCTATGAGAAAACTCATCACGTCTATAGTGTAAAGAGAATTCACTGACTTAAATGTCTGTCCCTAATGGCAATGCTGATTTTAGAAATATGCCCCTCCCCACTTTCATCACCATAGAAACACTGACTCTTTTTTTTTCTCTTGAGCATGTAACAAAATTAAAGGATGGAATGACTGCTATCTTGTGTTGCATTTATTAAGCGTTATTCAACTGCCTTCGAGAAAAATAGAAATAAAATCTTTATATTTCTAGCTCCTGGGTTTCGCTAAGTAGGGAAAGCTCTTCATCTCTTATAAATAGCTTTTTTTCTTCATCAGAGACTGAATATGATTTATATTTTTTAAATACCTGTAATCAATATTTAAATCTAAAATCCAGCAAGGCATCTGACTCATCCTTTCCCTTCATACAGAAGAATCACCATTGACATCTAGCAATGCAGAATTTTTTTTATCTTGATCTCATTGCATCAAAATATTATTTAGCTATGTCTAATAACTTTATTTAAGTGATAAGTTTGCATGTATTGTTTACAAGCTGGTAAGGTTATGATTCAGAGAAGGCAATGGCACCCCACTCCAGTACTCTTGCCTGGGAAATCCCATGGATGGAGAAGCCTGGTAGGTTATAGTTCATGGGGTCCCTAAGAGTCGGGCACAACTGAGCAACTTCACTTTCGCTTTTTACTTTCATGCACTGGAGAAGGAAATGGCAACCCACTCCAGTATTCTTGCCTGGAGAATCCCAGAGACAGAGGAACCTAGTGGGCTGCTGTCTACAGGGCCGCACAGAGTTGGACATAACTGAAGCGACTTAGTAGCAGCAGCAGTGTTATGACTGAGTAGTATAGGCATATTTCATTTTATTGCACTTTGTATTACTTGTCTACACTGCAGGATCTTCAGATTTTACAAATTGAAAATTTAGTTATCTCTGTGATATACAGGGAGGCCCGGCGTGCTGCGATTCATGGGCTCGAAAAGAGTCAGGCACGAGTGAGTGAGTGAACTGAACTGAACTGAACTGAATAACTTTAAGACATAACGTTACCTGTATTGTTTAAAAGCTGGTAGGGTTATGATCGACTAAAACAGACAAAAGTCACTTCACTGCACTTTGTATCACTCTGCTGGACTGCAGGATCCTTCAGATTTTGCAAATTGAAAATGTGTGTCAAGCCTGGGTTGTTAGCTGACGGTTAGCCCTTTTTAGCAGTGAAGCACTTTAAGATCTGTACATTGCTTTTCAAGTGTAATGTTATTGTGTCCTTGACAGATGACAATATAGCGTAAACATTCCTTTCATAATGCACTAGGAAACCAAAAAATTAGTACCGCTTGCTTTATTGCAATATTAGCTTTCTTGCAGTGGCCTGGGGCCAAACCTGCAGTAGCTGCAAGATATGCCTGTATTTATTACAGAAACATGAATATACTAAGACACCTGAAACAAAACTATAAATTATTTTAAACGTTACTTGTATCTATTTCTTTATTAAAGTCTTTATTGAATTTGTCACATTATTGTTTTCTATTTTGGTTTTCTGGCTGAGAGGCATGTGGGATTTTTGCTTCCCAACCAGGGGTCAAACTCACATCCCCTGCATTGGAAGGTAAAGTTTTAAACAGCTAGACCACCACGGAACTCCCTAAATGTTACTTTTTAAAAGTGTCTTGTAACCATAATATGGGGCCCTAAATGGGAAACCTTGGGAAAAAAAGGGCTAGCTTCCGGACTGGAAACTAAGATGGTGCCTGGCAGAAGTGATAAGGGCGTGGCCTATGTTGTTTGTCAAAGTTTTAGATTGGCTTTCTTAATTTCCGTGCACGTGGACAGCTCGTGATCACTATAGACTCCTGTTATAATGAAGGCACATGACGATTTGACCTTTAACGTGATTGGTGCATCTGAAGGCACATGACGATTTGACCTTTAAAGTGATTGGTGTAACTATGGAAAGTCCCTGCAACCCCCCACCCCCAGCCCGCTTGCCTATAGAAGCTGGGAGCTTGCAGTAATAAAGTGGAACTGCTCAGACAGAATCCCTGTCCCTCTTTGTCTATCACTCTGCCAAGTGGCTGGGTTGGTGGACAGCAGGCTTGCCTCTCCGCGGGACTCCTCGGTGTTGCTGAAGAAAGCTCTACTGCCTCCTTCTTTCTGCGGAGTGCCCCTCATACATAAGACTGAAGAAGTAAAAAAAAATTTTTTTCCAGCTTGTGTTGTCATTGAATTTATTATCATTACATACTTAAAGCCACATAAACATTGTTTAAAGCATGTGCATTCATGATTATTAAGTGAAATTTCTTTAAGTGAATCTTTCATTGATGTAGGTAGAAACCTTTCTCCTCATTTTAAATGTATATATTTCCGTATACAAGAGTATCTCAGCTTGGATACTATTGACATCGGGCCAGGATAATTCCTTTAGGGGGATGGACCTGTCCTATGCATTGTGGGATTTTCAGTGGTGTCTCTGGTCTCTTCCACTAGATGTCAGTTGAGTCGTCCAAAAATGCCTACAGATTCTGCCAGTCTCCCCTGGGGAGCATATTTCCCCTTCCCTCCAAAATGACCCTGCCGGCTATTCCATTGGCTCATCCTTCAGTTTTCTGAGAATAAACACTTGGAAATAGTGACCTTCAAAAGGATTTACAACCATCACTAAGTTCATTTTTTCCTCAAATTCTCATAACTAAGCCAAAAAGAGTTATAATAGGACTTGTAAAATGATGATTAATTTTATGATTTTTCCTTTGAAACTGTGAGTCACTCAGTTGTGTCCAACTCTTTGCGGCCCCATTGACTATAGCCCACCAGCCTCCTCTGTCCATAGAATTCTCCAGGCAAGGATACTGGAGTGAGTAGCTGTTCCCTTCCCAGGTCTCTTGCGTTGCAGACAGGTTCTTTACTGTATGAGTCAACAAGGGAGCCCCCATAAACAGAGTTGATGACAATCGAAAATATTGTTAAATTATAATAAACCTTTCCCAACACATTTTTTAAAAAAATAAAAATGTGCCGTATGCATCCTTTTGTTAAAACCTTGCATCTATGTATACTCCTTTCTCAGTAAATGAGAAATTTGTACGGTGAAACTAATTAGCAAATGAGTCTTTTTTTTTCCCCTCAAAGTAATCAAGCATATCAGATTTCCTTTCCATCAAAACATTCAGATGAAATAGTTCAAACGAGTTGAATGAGTTAATTTGTGTTTCAAAGAATACTATAAGCCCTGCTAAGGAATAAAATTTACAGTAGACATTTTTAAGACTGATTATGAAAAGGAGTAAAGAGCTAATATGAATTTATCCATTTTTATGGTGGGTTGTACAGACAAGAATAAGTCTACAATTCTGTTGCTCATTTAATTGTAGTAATGCAATGGGATGTGTTGTCTAAAATGGCAAGGGATTTTTACTAAGCAAGGGATGTGATAAATGACATAATATTCTTTGGGGAAATACATGTACAAGTGTTAGGCTTTGGACAATCAGGAATTAAGAATCATCGATAAAATTCAGACGTAACTATATGAATTCTGAGAGACATCATGGTCTCGTGTTTCCTCTTTATATAATGAAAAAGAAAACATGATAAACTAAAAATCATCCCAGGAGCCTGTGTGTTTCATGTCTTATTATTGAGAAATACTGTTCTTGGGGTTCTCAAGGCAGGAATCCTGAAGTGCTTTGCCATTCTCTTCTCCAGTGGACCACGTTTTGTCAGAACTCTCCACCATGACCCATCCGTCTTGCATGGCCCTGCACGGCATGGCTCATGTTTTCACTGAGCACAACACTGTGGCCCATGTGATCAGATTGGTTAGTTTTCTGTGACTGTGGTTTTCAACCTGTCTGCCCCTCAATGGAGAAGGATAAAAGGCTTATGGAAGCTTCCTGATGGGAGTGACTGAGGGGGAAACCTGGTCTTGTCTGATGGGCGGGGCCGTGCTCAGTAAATCTTTAATCCAATTTTCTGTTGATGGGTGGGGCTGTGTTCCCTCCCTGCTATTTACCTGGGGCCAAACTATGGTAATGAAGATAATGGCGTTCCTCAAAAGACCCCAGGCAGGTATTGCCACAGTCCTTGCCCGACCCTGCAGCAGGCCAATACGACCCACGCCTTTGCTGGAGACTCTCAAACACCCACAAGCAAGTCTCCTGTGGGGTCACTGTTCCTTTTTCTCCTGGGTCCTGGTGCACAAGGTTCTGTTGTGTCTTCCAAGAGTCTTATTTCCCAGTCCCATGTAAGTTCTGGCAGCTCTACAGTGGGGTTAATGGCGACCTCCTCCAAGAGGACTTCTGCCATACCCACACCCAGAGCCCCTGTACCACTGCCAACCCATAACTCCACAGGAGACGCTCAAACACAGAAGCTAAAATCACTGCAGATGGTGACTGCAGTCATAAAATAAAAAGACTCCTTGGAAGACAAGTTATGACCAACTTAGCATATTAAAAAGCAGAGACATTACTTTGGCAACAAAGGTCCATCTAGGCTATGATTTTTCCAGTGGTCGTGTATGGATATGAGAGTTGCACTATAAAGAAAGCTCAGTGCCAAAGAATTGGTGCTTTTGAACTGTGGTGTTGGAGAAGACTCTTGAGAGTTCCTTGGATTGCAAGGAGATCAAACCAGTCCATCCTAAAGGAAATCAGTCTTGAATGTTCATTGGAAGGACTGATGTTGAAGCTGAAACTCCAATACTAAACATTAAACATATGATGAAATAAGGTAGGACTGACTCGAAGTAAATACAGTACTGCTCGTTTTGGTAAAGTATATTTCCATTGTTATTGGAAAAACTGAAAGTGTTAGTTGCTCAGTCATGGGAGCTCTGCAGCTCCCTGGACTGTAGCACACCAGGCTCCTCTGTCCATAGGATCCTCCAGGCAAGAATCCTGGAGTGGGTTGCCAATTCCTTCTCCAGGGGATCTTCCTGGCCCAGGGACCAAACTTGGGTCTCCCACATTGCAGGCAGATTCTAAGCTAACACACCAAGTCTCAAAAAAAATCTTATCAGACTTTTTTCTTCTTAAGGTTTACATCGAAAAGTCATGTGAGGATTGGTAGATTCTGAATGCTGTCAGCTGTATTTAATAAAATCAAGGTTACTAATCTGTATTGATTTAGCTGTTGGAAGATGTTTTTCTTTCAAACTCATGACACGTCATTGGACTGTGTGTTGAGAGTAAGAATTGTTTGCATTGAGCTATATGGGAAAAATAACTTTTCTTATTTGACATTTTAATATCATGCTCTTTTTACTTTATTACTAGCAAAGGATGTCTCCTGAAAGACAACTTATCTTTGAAGAAAACTGAGATTGAGGTTTTGGTTAAGAAAAACCGATGTCGGTGTCACACTGCCCACCCTCTACAGCACGTCTCAGGTGAGAACATGTCAGGAAGAGCCCAGAGTCCTCATTTCAGAGCCCACCCCTCTCCTGAAATGGGAAAAGTGTGTGTGAGCAGAGCTTGAATCTGTAATTCTACTCGATTTTCTAATCAATTCCTGACTAGACTTCCCTGGTGGCTCAGACAGTAAAAGCGTCTGCCTACAATGTGGGAGATCCAGGTTTGATCCGTGGGTCAGGAAGATCCCCCTGGAGAAGGAAATGGCAATCCACTCCAGTACTCTTGCCTGGAAAATCCCATGGACTGACGGAGGAGCCAGGTGGACTACAGTCCATGGGGTCGCGAAGAATCAAAGAGGAAGTATCGACTTCACTTCATTTCATTTCTAATCAATGAACATGTTGCATTCACTTCCCAATTTCCAAAATGTGTTGAGATCTATTCACCTTCAGTCCTCTTTTCCCCATTCTGTCTGTCCTGAGGAGTTAGTGAAAGGGAAAGTCGCTCAGTCGTGTCTGACTCTCTGCGACCCCGTGGACTATATACAGTCCATGGAACTCTCCAGGCCAGAATACTGGAGTGGAGAAGCCTTTCCCTTCTCCAGGGATCTTCCCAACCCAGGGATTGAACCCAGGTCTCCCACATTGCAGCAGGTTCTTTACCAGCTGAACCACAAGGGAAGCCCAAGCAGACTGGAGTGGGTAGCCTATCCCTTCCCTAGTGGATCTTCTGGACCCAGAAATTGAACCAGGGTTTCCTGCATTGCAGACAGCTTCTTTACTGACTGAGCGATCATGGAGGCCCAAGTTTCAAGTATACATAGTATCTTTTTAGCTTGAGAAGTAACCATGGGCTGTTATTGGGACTTTCAGTACTGTGCCAAAAAATGCCTCAGGTTCTTTCCAGCTGAACCACAAGGGAAGCCCAAGCAGACTGGAGTGGGTAGCCTATCCCTTCCCTAGTGGATCTTCTGGACCCAGAAATTGAACCAGGGTTTCCTGCATTGCAGACAGCTTCTTTACTGACTGAGCGATCATGGAGGCCCAAGTTTCAAGTATACATAGTATCTTTTTAGCTTGAGAAGTAACCATGGGCTGTTATTGGGACTTTCAGTACTGTGCCAAAAAATGCCGTAGTAGAGGAGCAGGTGGAGAATCCGGATGCCAAGACAGTATGCTTGGTCATCAATAAACAGAATTCCCCTGAAGGATCTGTTTGAAGACACTTGATGATATGCCTTTTGGCACAGTTGACCTGATAAAAAAAGGACAGTGAGACGGTGGTTTTCTGATAATAGCTACCTTGATTCACTTTTTTTTTTCCATTTTAATTTTTTGTTTGTTTCAATTTTCATTGCAATGAACAGAGCTCTTGATGGTTAGAATCCTGTTTACTGGGATCAGTAGTTGTGATAACATGAGACCCAGTTTTCTCGACAGTCATCACGGTGGGAGAGTGACTCTCCTCTGAGAGTTTTAGAGAAAGCTGACTTTCTCTGATGTGAGACACGGGAGGCGGTGTGAGATGGCAGAGCCGGGCTGGTCTCTCGGGGTTAGGCTCTGCTGGTTGTGCAGCTGTGCGTCTGCGAGCCAACCGCCAAAAGATTTGATTATTTTGGCAAGACACGGTACACTTTCCGACAAACAGGACTGCAGCAACTTCTCTACCAATTTAGGGTTGGAGAGAGAGTCCGTGTAAACTTCTAAAGCCAGCACAGCACACATTTTTAGGAAATATATTGGGGGGGAAATGCTTTCCATTGGGGGAAAAAAACAAACAGATCCATAGTTTTCCAAAGAAACTTGCTGCCCCTAATTCAGAAAACAGAAAATGTCTTTGGACACGTCTGTTGAGAGCATTATTACCAACTTTTTGAGTATATACCTGTGTGAAATGAAAAGTGGATTTTTGTGTGTATGTGTGAAACTCCAAGTTTATTTTTTACATACAGGCAAAAATGAACTATATATCACTACTCAACTTTTTCTTATTCAACAGAAATGTTTGTGTATGAGAGCATTCCATATATCCTATAAATGGTATATAGTGCTCTGGTATCAGAATTTTCCTTCTGATTTCAGCTTCCAGCCACACCCAAGAACCTGACACCTCACCCAACCACAGCTGTTGGACTTTGGGCTGAGAAGTTGGCAGTTTTGAAACAATTACTGAAACAGGCTTGAGAGACTAGAATTAGAAGAAATTTTCATTTCTTTAATTAAAAAAAAGCAGTTATCAAGGAAATCCAAGAGAATGAAAATAAATTCTCCTTATGGGTCTTTTAGAAATGGAAGAGAATCAGATTTCCTGAATACTCACCACTGTATGGTCATTTAAAAATGTTGTCTGTACAAATTTTTTTAAATAAAGAATCTTCTGAGGAAAATATTTCTCTTTTATTGGGTAGCAGGTGAGGGGGGGGGGGTTGCCCAGTGGCTCAGATGGTAAAGAATACACCTGCAATGCAGGACACATGGGTTTGATCCCTGGGTTGGGAAGATCCTCTGGAGGAGAAATGGCAACCCATACCAGTATTCTTGCCTGAAGAATTCTATGGGCAAGATGAACCTGGCGGGCCACGATGTGTATTACTCTTTGATGTATCAGAAACCTCAGACCTGCCTGGAACCATCCATTTCTAGGTGTGTTAACCTTTCCACTCATGACCTCTCGAGCTTAGTCACAAGAGTTGCACCTTGAAAGGCACACACGTCTGGTCATCAGCGCTTTCCCACCATATTGGAAAGCTGTGGACACAGTGGGCTTCTCATGACCATTGTCTCTGCATCCTGATTCTCACATCCTCTAAGCTCAGCAGTGAATTGAATGGTCACAGATGGAGCTGTGGACATAAATCCCGCTACCCAGCCATTGATCCTGTAAACACGTTTTAGCTCCCAAATCTGTAAGAGGCATGGTTGGGTTCGATGCCACTAGAGACAGTTGCTTCTCTAAAATTCTGTGTTTCCATGGTGTAACCCCTGGAGCATTCTCTGATAAGTATTTCTGTTTCTCCTAGCCCTTCAGTCAAACCGCCTCCATTGGATCGTCTCTCTTTGCCTACTAATATGTTCTGGCCTCTTCTTTATGGTGTCTCCTCTTGTGTCAGTCTCCCCAGGCACTAATACAAAAAGAGGGGACAAAGAGATGAAAAGATGCTCAGGTAACTCATTATTCAGTTCAGTTCAGTTGCTCAGTCGTGTCCAACTCTTTGCGACCCCATGAATCGCAGCACGCCAGGCCTTCCTGTCCATCACCACCTCCCGGAGTTCACTCAGACTCACGTCCATCGAGTCCGTGATGCCATTCAGCCATCTCATCTTCTGTCATCCCCTTCTCCTCCTGCCCCTAATCCCTCCCAGCATCAGAGTCTTTCCCAATGAGTCAACTCTTTGCATGAGATGGCCAAAGTACTGGAGTTTCAGCTTTAGCATTTTCTCCAAAGAAATCCCAGGGCTGACCTCCATCAGAATGGACTGGTTGGATCTCGTTGCAGTCCAAGGGACTCTCAGAAATGCAAATCAAAGCTATGATGAATATATAACTATATTCTGACCTCACATCAGAATAGCCAGTCAGAATAGCCATCATCAAAAAATCTTTAAACAGTAAATGCTGGGGAGGGTGTGGAGAAAAGGTAACCCTCTTGAACCGTTGGTGGGAATGAAAATTGGTGCAACCACTATAGAAAAACATATGGAGATTCCTTAAACAACTCAACAAAGAACAACCATATGACCTGACCCTTGGGCATATATCTGGAGAAAACCATAATTCAGAAAGATACATGTACCCCAAGGTTCATAGCAGCACTGTTGACAGTAACCAAGACATGAAGGCAACCTAAAAGTCCAGGGAGAGAGTAATGGATAAAGAAGAAGTGGTACATATACACAGTGGACTTCTCCTCGGCCATGAAAAGGAATGAAGTTGTGCCATTTGCAGAGATGGGGCTGGACCTAGAGACTGTCATCCAGAGTGAAAGAAGTCAGAGAAAAATATTGAATAATGTTGCTTATATGTGCAATCTAGAAAAAGGATACAGATAAATTTATTTGCAAAGCAGAAACAGAGACACCGATGTTTTGGATATCAAAGTGGGGAAAAGGAAATGGGGTGGATTGGGAGACTGAGCCTGACATATACATACTATTGTGTATAAAATAGATAGCTATTGAGAATCTAACTTGGAGAAGGCAATGGCACCCCACTCCAGTACTCTTGCCTGGAAAATCCCATGGATGGAGGAGCCTGGTAGGCCCCAGTCCATGGGGTCGCAAAGAGTCAGACACGACTGAGCGACTTCACCTTCAATGAGAATCTACTGTATAGGTCAGGGAACTCTCCTCAGCATTATGTGGTGACTTCAATGGGAAGGAAATCCAAAGCAGAGAGGACATATATACACATATAGCTGACTCACTCTGCCGTACGTGGGTGCACGTTCAGTCGCTTCAGTCGTGTCTGACTCTTTGCAACCCAGTGGACTGTGGCCCCCCAGGCTCCTCTGTCCATGGGATTCTCCAGGCAGGAATACTGGAGTGGGTTGCCATGTCCTTCTCCAGCTCTGACGTACGGCAATCACTAACACAACATTGTAAAGCATTTATAATCCAATAAACATTAAGAAAAAGAGGGGACAAGATAGATCACACAAGAATGTTCTA
>SJYC01036655.1:0-27542 GCA_006408675.1 Madoqua kirkii | reverse complement strand
TTTGCCGAGGTCACCCCTCCTGACCTTGCATGTGGAGTAGCTCCTCTTGGCCCTCCTGTGCCCTTTCAGCCACAGCTCCTTGGATGTAGGGTTGCTCCTCTCAGCCACCGCCACTGACCTCGGACTGTACAGAGTGATTCTCAACCTTGCTGCCCAGTCCGGAGCTTTTTAAACACCAGTGATTGTATTGTCTCCCAAATGAATGAAATCAGAACCCTGGGGGTTAAGCCCCAGGCACTGGCATGTTTTTTTTAAGCTCCTAGGGAGATTCCAGTCCAGGAGGTCTCAAAAAGTCAGACACTTTAGTGACTAAAGACCAACAGCAAGAGAGATTCCAAGGCTGAGACTCACTGCAGAGGAACTCCATCTTGTTGTTTTCTGGGCCTTAGTCTCCCTGAGCTAGAGATTGAGAACAGTGTGTTCTTTCCACGTGGGACGGGATGGGCAAGCTTTGGAGAGAAAGCAAGGCTTCGTAACCCCAACCTTAATAAAGCCTCATGGAAACGAGCCAGCCTTGCTGCAGGCTTGTGCTTCTGGCCATGTTCACCTGGTCTGAAGTTGAAGGGCAAGTGGCCCCTCTCCACTCACATCTGAAGGGACAGGAGTGGACGGCAGTGACTGTAGCTTGACCTCCTCTGAATACCAGCTGGATCAATGTCCTCCCTTTCCATGAGGATACAGGAAATGTCTCGTCTTCGAGTCAGGGGTTCCCTTGTACCCCACGTCACCGGGTGGGTGGGAAGGAGTGTGAGTCGCAGAGGGAGAGCACGGTTAAAGTCTCCTAGGTTCACACCCTTCCGTTTACGTCGTAGGAATATATCGTTCAGGAGGACCGAGACCTCCTCCATAGGGAAGGGTGAGGGGGGTCGGGGAGGGGATATATGGAAAGATCAAGGAAGAGTTTTAACTCCACTGTCTGTCGTCTCTCCTTTGTCGGTTATCTTCGTAGTCTGTCTCGCGACGTCTCAAGCGCAGCTAGCGATCATCACTGTTGGTGCTGTCGCTGCTGACACCGCTCTAGGGCAGTCCTGTGTTCTCAGCTCTGTGTGAACTATTCCCCTGCCCCCTCCCCCAGTCCTTCGAGGCAGAAGCGTCACCATTTTACAGAGGAGGGAAGGAGAGGCACAGAGGGCAGCAATGTTTTGCCTCGCTTTCAAAAAAAAAAAAAAAAAAGAATGATTACACAGTTCTCAGAAACACTTAGGAACTTGCTAGAAATGTAAATATCCCCTGGCCAGAGCAAGACTCGTGGGCATGCAACCAGCATAGGCACACAGCAGCCGTGGGTTCAGAGGAACCGGGCAATTGAAGCTGACTTTTGTCTTTGTTTCCTGAGTGAAGTCTGCTTGGACAGTGGAGCCGGCTGGGGAACTTGGAGTTTCCCGGTGCTTCTCTGCCCGAGTTCTAGGCCATCTGCCCCAGGCTCCCCATCTCCCTCTCCCCTGATGGCAGTGATAAAGTGAGGCTTGTGTTCACCGTAGTCAGCTGCCCCTGGAGGGGACCCCAGGCACAAACACAGGGAGAGAGGGGGTCAGACACACACCCCTCGTACCCCTGGGTGCCCAGGCCAGGGCAAGGCAGTGACTGTCCCTACCCCAGCACCACAGCGACTTTCAGGCAGCCCTTGCTGGTCCTGACCTGGGTACTGAGCGAGTCATGGTGTGGAGGTTGCATTTCCCTGGGGAGGGGTGAGGGTGTCTATTAAGTGGGGATCGGGCCTTTGGCCCATGGGAAGGGGAGAGGGACCTCCCTCAGGACAGAGCCCTGCATTTCCCCTTTGCACTGGACCCAGAAAATTTTGCCACTGGCCCTCTCTCTGCTATGTCCAGATCATCTGAATCGAAACTCTCAAGGCCAGGCCCAGCAGTTAGGGTGAAGAAGCACCCCCAGGTGATTCTGACACGCTCTGAAGTTCAAGAACCCCTGAGTCCTAAAGAAGCTAAAGGAGGAGCCAGGGAGCCTGGTGTGGGGCAAGGGGCTGTGTGGGAGTCACAGGTTGGATGCGGACCCCACTCCTTTGCTGGGTGACGCTCAGCAAATGACTTGCCCCTGTATTAGCCCTGGATTTTCTGAGAATCCTGCTTGACGTGATCCTCTTGTCAGAATCTTCAGGCAGGAGCTTCCTTGATGACTGTTCTGAGTAATCTGTTTTACCTGATTTTAAGGAATCAAATGGAGGCCTACCGTGTGAATGGCCTCTCAGCCGCCTACTGATTTCAGCGGCTCAGGTCGTATCCCGCTGGAACCCCCCCAGCACTTCCCGGCCCTCCTCTGAATGCTGCCTGTATCCGTGCTGCTGTGTCCTGTCTTTACCAGGCAGGTGTAGGGAGAGTCTGCGCTTGCCTCATGGGAGCCAGCGCGGCCAGAAACGTTTGGGAGCTTATTCCATCCCCAGGGGCAGCCCACAGGCAATGGCTAGCTGACACAGGGTACAATAGTCCCTCTCGTTGGTGGCACTATATGATATTTTCTGACACCACCTCTTACACAAAAGCTGTGTATTTCCCGACACCAACCAACTCTCTAATACCAAGTGACTATTGCTGTTGTTGAGTGGCTCGGTTGTGTCCAGCTCTTTGCAGCCCCCTGGACGGCAGCACACCAGGCTTCTCTGTCCTTCACTGTCTCCCCAAGTCTGTTCAAACTCATGTCCACTGAGTGAGTGATGCCATCCAACCAGCTCATCCTCTGCTGCCCCCTTCTCCTCCTGCCCTCAGTCTTTCCCAGCATCAGAGACTTTTCCAATGAGTCGGCTCTCGTTGGGTCTATACCGACTCACACTCTAACTCTATTTACCTGGAGTCAGTTTGCATTGGCTCCCACAATTTAAAGGGCTCAGTCCCACAAGACAGCCCCCGACTCGGCTGCCAGTCGCAAGTGGCTCCCCCTGGTGACCCACACTTCTGTCCAACTGATGACAAATTCAGGCAATCTTACAATGCCCCCTTAAGTTTGATAATTCCACTGGAATGACTCAGAAAACTCTAGAAAGTGCTCTACTTATGTTGCACTTTACTGAAAAGGATACAAACAAGCAGCCGGATGAAGAGGCACAGAGGGCAAATGCCAGAAGTGTCCCAAGCACAGGAGACTCTGCACTATGGAGTGGGGTTGAGCCACACTCCAGCACATGGATGTGTTCACCAGCTCAGAAACTAGAAATCCTGTATGATCCAGCAACCCCACTCCTGGGCATAGGTCCAGATAAAACTGTGATTCAAAAAGATACATGCACTCCAGTGTCCACTGCAGCACAACTCACAAGCAGCCAAGGCTTGCGAGCAACCTAAATGTCCATCAACAGAGGAATGGGTAAAGAAGGTGTGCTACATACAACAGAACTCTACTCAACCATAAAAGAGAATAAAACGCCGTTTGCAGCAACATGGATGGACCTAGACATTATTATACTAAGTGAAGTACATCAGGAAGAGAAAGACAAATATCATATAGTGCCACTTATATTAGGAATCTAGAACACGACACAAATGAACTTATCTATGAAATAGAAGGAGAAGGCAATGGCACCCCACTCCAGTACTCTTGCCTGGAAAATCCCATGGATGGAGGAGCCTGATAGGCTGCAGTCCATGGGGTCGCTAAGAGCGACTTCACTTTCACTTTTCACTTTCATGCCTTGGAGAAGGAAATGGCAACCCTCTCCAGTGTTCTTGCCTGGAGAATCCCAGGGACGGGGGCGCCTGGCGGGCTGCCGTCTACGGGGTCGCACAGAGTCGGGCACGACTGAAGCAACTTAGCATTAGCAGCATGAAATAGAAACAGATTCCCAGACATAGAGAATAAACTTGGGGTTGCCAAGGGGACGGGGCTGGGGGAGAGAGGGAGTAGGAGGTTGGGGTTAGCAACCCCAACCATTACTGGAGTGGGCTGCCATTTTCCTTCTCCAGGGGATCTTCTCAACCCAGGGATCGAACCCAGGTGACGCGCATTCCAGACGGATGCTTTCACCTCTAAGCCACCAGGGAAGCCCAACCATTTTACATAGAATGAATAAACAGAAAAGTCCTACTGTATAGTACAGGGAACTGTGATCAATATTCGCTGATCATAAAGGAAGAGAATACATGACTGGATCACTTCACAATTAACACAACATTGTAAACCAACTCTACTTCAGTAAAGAACAAAAAGCAACTCTCGAGTTTTATGAAGATTTCATTACGTAGTTATCAGTGATTAAATCATTGGCCGCTGGGAGCGGACCTCAATCTCCAGCCTCTCTGCCCTCCCCAGAGGTTGGGAAGTGAGACCGACAGTTCTAACCCTCTAATCATATAGTTGGTTTTTCTGGTGACCAGCTCCCATCCTGAAGCTATCTGATGTCTCTATAGGATCATCTCATTAGCATACAAAAGATAACTCCTAAAGGCTTTAGGAGCTCTGTGCTCCAAAATCAGGGGCAAAGACCAGTATACATGTTTTTACTATACCATAGTCGTCCTTCAGAGCTCCTCATGGGTCAGACTCAAGATGCCTATCTCTTTCCCTAGCTTCTCTCCTGATCTCCTACACTCACAGCCTCTAAGTTTTCACCCCACATCTCTCATTAAAGCACACAATCCCTGCTCTAGCTACATCCAGAAATCCAACCTAAAACACACCCAGAGCTTTCTATTCCCCGCAGGTATCTGTGTGTCTTTTACGTGACTTACTTGACTGAGGTTCCTTAAGATTCTATCCATGTCTAATTATCTTTGCCTTCCTATAACACCTACCCAATATTTTGCATGGTAAGTTGTTGGTAATTTTTTTGAAATAGATGTTTCCTATTTTGAAATCATTTGCGTGGATGGGCAGGACTGTTAAATGACTGACTTATTTCCTCCAGTTCCCATGCTGCGCCCTAACCTCCCCCCACCCCCACCCCCCAAACTCGGCACAAGAACAATTTAAGTCTTCCCAGTGAAGAGGAGGGCACAGGATTTCAAGAGAAATGGCTCAAAAACAGGTCCCTGTGGAAATATGTCCAGGTCATTCCCGACTGGTGCCAGAGATAGAGAAGCCTGTTTAGTGCTTTGCGTATTCTTGCTCTTTCCAGCTTCTCTGCTGGATGAAGTTAAACAGTCCCTAAGAGTAAATAAATGTGGCAAAGATAAAACAAATATTTTTTCCAATTGGATTGGTTCATTCCTTGTGTGGGTTCAGATGAGGGAAAAACCAGAATGTTTTGATTAAATCAGCTATTGCCATGAAATGATTTGCCTGTTTACTAACAGGCTGTTGTATTTCTTGTCATTATCTACCAAAGCGGGAATTCTTGGTATTGTGGAGAGGACCGCTCTGAATAGGCAAATGGCAGGTTTCCTTAACCTAATGTTCTTACTATGTTACAAAGTGTAAAACCATTGACTCCAAAGCAACAGGTGGGTACAATCCTGCATGATTGCAGAGTAGAGAAAAAAGAGAAGCAGGTAGGCTCTCCCCTATCCCTTTTAGGAGTCTTTCCTTCAGTGCTTCTGATGACTGCTTTTTTCCCACTTTACTTTCACATGTATCCTACCCAGTGTTACTATGATCTGATTTCTTGGTAAGAGGAAAGATGGTGTTGCTCCCTGTGCCTCCTACAGTCTGGGAACCAAGGTTCTTCCTAACCTAAACGGTCTGGATGATCACATGAGATGCTCCTGAGTTCATTGTGTGGGTTGTTTAGTTGCTAATCGTCTGCCATGAGGGTGGTCCCGTAGTAGTGATGATGATGATGACACATGACCTTTGCTGGGTTATCAGACACTGTTCCTGGACTTTACATGTATTAATTGATTATCCTCCATCACAACTATGGGGCTTCCCAGGTGACGAAGTGGTAAAAGAATCTGCCTGCCAACATTAGAGACGTGGGTTCAATCCTTGGGTCAGGAAGGTACTCTGGAGTAGGAAACAGCAACCCACTCCAGTATCCTTGACTGGAAAATTCCATGAGCAGAGGAGCCTGGTGGGCTACAGTCCATGGGGTCACAAAGAGTCGGACACAACGGAGCAAGTAACACACATCACAACTATGAATACCTTTAATATCCCCATTTTACACATGAAAAGACTAGACCTCATAGATGTTAAATAACCTGCCTAAGCATAGATGTTGTCAGTGATGGAGCTGGCTCTGACCCTAGGGAGTCTGGCTCCAGATCCAAGGATACTGATCATATACATACTGCCTAGTAGTATTAGTCATAACAGCAACCATTAACATTTATTGAGCCTTCACTGCATGCCAGTCACAATCATTAATTTTATGTATTAACATTATTAAATCTCATTAAAAACTCATGAGGTGCATACTTATTATCCTCTTTTGCTGAGGCACATAGAGATTAACTTGTCTGGTGTTACTCAGCAGATGGGTGAAGGAACCAGGTTAGTCGTCTGTGTTAAATGCCTTCAGAGAGACATGCAAAAGCTCTTCTGCTCTTGCCGGCAGGAGGTATGAGCTTTGGCTTTTTGGACATGTGCATGCTACTATCGACAAAACTTTGTAAAATATATTCTGTCTCCCCTGGGAAAAGATCCAGGGAGTCATAGAACAAGAGATCTCAGAGACCCAGTCTAGAGCTCACATCTGTTCTGGTTGATTTGTTTGCTTGCCCAGTATTTCCCCCTTCTTTTAGTTAGAATGCTCTAGAACAGGAACTTCCAACTTCTGCAGTCTAATGCCCAGAGATCCAAGGTGGAGCTGATGTAATCGTAATAGTAACAACAATTAAGTGCACAATAAATGTAATGTGCTTAAATCATCCTGAATCCAACACCCACCCCCTGTCTGTGAAAAAATTATCTTCCACAAAACCAATTCCTGGGGCCAGAAAGTTAAGGACTGCAGCTCTAGAAGCTTCCTGTTGGGGAACGTATCAGTTTTCTATCATTGCTGTAACAAATTACCATAAATGTAGTGGCTTGAAATAATACAAATGTAATTATCTTCTATGCAGAGTACATCAGGAGAAATGCTGGGGTGGAGGAAGCAGAAGCTGGAATCAAGATTGCCGGGAGAAATATCAATAACCTCAGATATGCAGATGACACCACCCTTATGGCAGAAAGTAAAGAAAAACTAAAGAGCCTCTTCATGAAAGTGAAAAGAGGAGAGTGAAAAAGCTGGCTTAAAGTCAACATTCAGAAAACGAAGATCATGGCATCTGGTCCCATCACTTAATGGCAAATAGATGGGGAAACAGTGGAAACAGTGTCAGACTTTATTTTCCTGGGCTCCAAAATCACTGCGGATGGTGATTGCAGTCATGAAATTAAAAGACATTTGCTCCTTGGAAGGAATGTTATGACCAACCTAGACAGCATATTAAAAAGCAGAGACATCACTTTGTCAACAAAGATTTGTCTAGTCAAGGCTATGGTTTTTTGAGTGGTCATGTTTGGATGTGAGAGTTGGACTATAAAGAAAGCTGAGCACTGAAGAATTGATGCTCTTGAAATGCGGTGTTGGAGAAGACTCTTGAGAGTCCCTTGGACTGCAAGGAGATCCAACCAGTCCATTCTAAAGGAGATCATTGGTGTTCATTGGAAGGACTGATGTTGAAGCTGAAACTCCAATACTTTGGCCACCTGATGCCAGGAGCTGACTCATTTGCAAAGACCCTGATGCTGGGAAAGATTGAGGGCAGAAGGAGAAAGGGACAACAGAGAATGAGGTGGCTGGATGGCATCACCGACTCAATGGACATAGGTTTGGGTGGACTCTGGGAGTTGGTGATGGACAGGGAGGCCTGGCAAGCTGCGGTTCATGGGGTCGCAAAGAGTTGGACACGACTGAGTGATTGAACTGAACTGAACTATCTTACTTAATTCTGGAGGTTGGAAATCAAAAATAGGTCCCTCTGAGCTAAAGTCAAGGTAGCAAGCAGTAGGCTGCATTCCTCCTTGAGGCCCTCAGGGAGACTCTGTTCCTCGGCCTTTTCCACTTTTTAGAGACTCTCCCTGTTCTATGTGCATAGCCTTCTTCCTCCATCTTGAAAGCCAGCAGCATCAGGCCACGTCTTTCTCATGCTACTGTCTCTCTGGTTGTCCCTCTTCTGCCTTGCCTTCCACTTTTAAGGATGCTGGTCATTATATTGGGTTTACCTGGATACTCTCCCTAGTTTACCATCAACCGCTTGGCAACCTTAATCTCTCTCTGCCATGTAACCTATTCACAGTCTCCTCGGATTAGGATATAGCCCTCTTTGAAGTAGTGTTAAGAGCATTGTCCTATCTGCCGCAGTGAAACTTTCCTTTTCACCCTTGTTCATGTATTTCTGGGTTTATCCAACCCAACAACCCTGGCTCAAAACGTAGGCTTGGGACTTTTACTGGATTTCTTGGTAAACAGCTCCCGCCTCCATATCCCACTTCTGATGGGCTGATCACTGCTCACCTGCTCTGAAGATGGGCCAGAGGTGGGGACTCTCCCTGACTGGCAGGAGCCCTTCCTGTTTGGGCTGTTACACACATCCAGAGGTTCCACCCTGCTGCTGAAGTCCATGAGTGGGTAGCAGCTGTGTCCACCTTTGCAAAACACCTGTCTTCTGCTGCTGCTAAGCCACTTCAGTTGTGTCCGATTCTGTGCAACCCCATGGACAGCAGCCCACCAGGCTCCTCTGTCCACGGAATTCTCTAGGCAAAAGTACTGGAGTGGGTTGCCATTTCCTTCTCCAAAACACCAGACTAGCATTCCTAAAAATGAAGCCTCTTCCTCCTGCTGCTGATTGAGGGAGCTACAGTGCAAGTTTGCAAATACTCTCTAAAACACAAAGACAACTGAGTAAGAGCTCTTCAGTGACGCCTAGCCTAGGTTGTGTGGTCCCTTGTTTATTACTCACTGGCTTGAGCTGAGCATCAGGATGGTACATCACTGTTCAACATTGATTTGCTTTCTCTAGCCTCTCCTTTGTCATTCTCAGCATCCCCAAAGTTTTTTTTTTTTTTTTAAATGCAGTAAAATATCTGTTTGCTAGGGTTCACCTGAAAGACACGTTATTAGTCAGGTTTTTGCTATCTGAATGCTGTGTAACGAAAGACTCCGAAGTCTCAGTGGCTTACTAAAAGCATTTCTTCTTCCTCATTGGTCTGTGAGGCAGCAGGGGCAGTTCTGCTTTGCTTTACACAAGGGGATCAGGTCTACACCACATTTCTCTCATTATCCTTGGACCAGCAGCGACCAAGGCCCATTCTTCTCATGATAAAGGGCACCAAGCCAAACTACAGGAGCACATTCAAGGTCTCTGCTCAGGTCATGACCATTAACATCCCATTGCCCCGAAAGAGTCACATGCCAAGTCCCCACATCTGTAGGTAAGGAAATGTACTCTGGTTTCTCCAGCAGGAGGCACTGTCCAGCAACATGACAAAGACTGGGTGTGTTCAAAGGCGGAAGAGAATTGGGATAATCCAATCTTACCCCTCATCCAAGATAAGGAGCAGCTGTGGTGAATGGTTTGCCTTAGAAATAGATTTAAGGGACTAATGGTTTGCTGGAGCAACCTGAAGAGATACCCTCATCCAAGGTAAGAGAAACCCAAATAAGATGGTAGGTGTTTCAAGAGGACATCAGAGGGCAAACTCACTGAAACCATAATCACAGAAAACTAGTCAATCTAATCACACTAGGACCACAGCCTTGTCTAACTCAATGAAACTAAACCATACTCTTGGGGACACACAAGACGGGCGGGTCATGGTGGAAAGGTCTGACAGAATGTGGTCCACTGGAGAAGGGAATGGCAAACCACTTCAGTATTCTTGCCTTGAGAACCCCATGAACAGTATGAAAAGGCAAAATGATAGGATACTGAAAGAGAAACTCCCCGAGTCAGTAGGTGCCCAATATGCTACTGGAGATCAGTGGAGAAATAAATCCGAAAACAATGAAGAGATGGAGCCAAAGCAAAAAAACAATACCCAGTTGTGGATGTGATAGAAACAAGGTCCAGTGCTGTACAGAACAATATTGCATAGGAACCTGGAATGTCAGGCCCATGAATCAGGGCAAATTGGAAGTGGTCAAACAGGAGATAACAAGAGTGAACATCGACATTCTAGGAATCAGCGAATCAGGACTGGAATGGGTGAATTTAACTCAGATGACCATTATATCTACTACTGTGGACAGGAATCCCTTAGAAAAATGGAGTAGCCATCATGGTCAACAAAAGAGTCTGAAATGCAGTACTTGGATGCAATCTCAGAAATGTTCATTTCCAAGGCAAACCATTCAATATCACGGTGATCCAAGTCTCTGCCCCAACCAGTAACGCTGAAGAAGATGAAGTTGAACAGTTCTATGAAGACATACAAGACCTTTTAGAGCTAACACTCAAAAAAGATATCCTTTTCATTATAGGGGACTGGAATGCAAAAGTAGGAACTCAAGAAACACCTGGAGTAACAGGCAAATTTGGCCTTGGAATGCAGAATGAAGCAGGGCAAAAGCTAATAGAGTTTTGCAAGAAAATGCACTGGTCATAGCAAACACCTTCTTCCAACAACACAAGAGAAGACTCTACACATGGACATCACCAGATGGTCAACACTGACATCAGACTGATTATATTCTTTGCAGCCAAAGTTGGAGAAGCTCTATACAGTCAGCAAAAACAAGACCAGGAGCTGACTGTGGCTCAGATCATGAACTCCTTATTGCCAAATTCAGACTTAAGTTGAAGAAAGTAGGGAAAATCACTAGACCATTCAGGTATGACCTAAATCAAATCCCTTAGGATTATATAGTGGAAGTGAGAAATAGATCTAAGGGACTAGGTCTGATAGAGTGCCTGACAAACTATGGACGGAGGTTCATGACATTGTACAGGAGACAGGGATCAAGACCCTCCCCATGGAAAAGAAATGCAAAAGAGAAAAACGGCTGTCTAAGGAGGTCTTACAAAAATCTGTGAATAGAAGAGAAGTGAAAAGTAGAGGAGAGAAGGAAAGGTATAAACATCTGAATGCAGAGTTCCAAAGAATAGCAAGAAGAGATAAGAAAGCCTTCCTCAGTGATCAATGCAAAGAAATAGAAGAAAACAACAGAATGAGAAAGACTAGAGATCTCTTGTAGAAAATTAGAGATACCAAGGAATATTTCATGTAAAGATGGGCTCAATAAAGGGCAGAAATAGTATGGACTTAACAGAAGCAGAAGATATTAAGAGGTGGCAAGAATACACAGAAGAACAGAGAAAAGCAAAGGAGAAAAGGAAAGATATACCCATTTGAATGCAGAGTTCCAAAGAATAGCAAGGAAAGATAAGAAAGCCTTCATCAATGATCAGTGCAAAGAAACAGAGGAAAACAATAGAATGGGAAAGACAAGAGATCTCTTCAAGAAAATTAGAGATACCAAGGGGACATTTCATGCAAAGATGGGAGTGATAAAGGACAGAAATGGTATGGACCTAACAAAAGCAGAAGATATTAAAGGTGGCAAGAATACACAGAAGAACTGTACAAAAAAGATTTTCATGACCCAGATATTCACAATGGTGTGATCACTCACCTAGAGTCAGACATCCTGGAATGTGAAGTCAAGTGGGCCTTACAAAGCACCACTACGAACAAAGCTAGTGGAGGTGATGGAATTCCAGTTGAGCTATTTCAACTCTTAAAAGATGATGCTGCATCTGTTCATCAACAGATGAACATCAACAGATGCTGCATCTGTGACAATATACAAGGCACCCTGCTTATTTAACTTATATGCAGAGTATATTATGAGAAATGCTGGGCTGAATGAAGCACAAGTTGGAATGAAGATTGGCCAGGAGAAATATCAATAACCTGAGATATGCAGATGACACCACCATTATGGTAGAAAGCGAAGAAGAACTAAAGAGCCTCTTGATGAAAGTGAAAGAGGAGAGTGAAAAAGTTGGCTTAAAACTCAACATTCAGAAAACTAAGATCACGGCATCTCGTCCTATCACTTCATGGCAAATAGATGGGGAAATAGTGGAAGATTTTATTTTGGGGGGCTCCATAATGATTGCAGATGGTGACTGTAGCCATGAAATTAAAAGCTTACTCCTTGGAAGAAAAGTTATGACCAACCTAGACAGTATATTAAAAAGCAGAGACATTACTTTGCCAACAACAAAGGTCCATCTAGTCAACTAGTCCGTCTAGTAGTTATGTATGGATTGAGAGTTGGACTATAAAGAAAGTTGAGCACCAAAGAATTGATGCTTTTGAACTGTGGTGTTGGTAAAGACTCTTGAGAGCACCTTGGACTGCAAGGAGATCCAATTAGTCCATCCTAAAGGAAATCAGTCCTGACTATTCATTGGAAGGACTGATGTTGAAGCTGAAGCTCCAATACTTTGGCCACCTGATGTGAAGAACTGACTCATTTGGAAAGATCCTAATGCTGGGAAAGATTAAAGGCAGGAGGAGAAGGAGATGACAGAGGATGAGGTGGTTGGATGGCATCACCAACTCAATGGACATGAGTTTGAGTAACCTCCGTGAGTTGCTGATGAACAGGGAGGTCTGGCATGCTACAGTCCATGGAGTCACAAAGAGTCGGAAACAACTGACTGAACTGAACTGATCCTTTCTCCACTGTGTACTCTTGGTACCTTGATTGAAAATCAGGTGATCCTGTATGCATGGGTTCATTTCTGCATCTATTCTGACCCACTGGTAAATTGCCAAAAGTATTCAAAATGTATATTAATCAACCTATTTAGAAAGAATTCAGACAAGATTTTTCACAACTACAGATGTAATTACTAATAACCCCTAGAAATGACTGCATGAATACAAAAATGGAAGAGATGGAAAGCTCACCACCGCTACAGTTCTGGGTTAGTCTGTAGATCTTTGTTTAAAATCTTCCCTGAAATCATTATAGACCTGCTAGTTGAAAGATTTCTTGATGAAACATTTCTTGATGCTTCAACACCAAAAGTATCTCCTCACTAAAAGGATAGCGTGCCTTCTTTTAACCTCCAGTGTTTGTGTTTGGCGTTTATCTTAGGATGCTATACTCAGATAGCCATCTAAATTAGGGCTGGTTTGTTTTTCCCTTGGAAGGAAAATTATGACCAACCTAGATAGCATACTGAAAAGCAGAGACATTACTTTGCCAACAAAGGTCCGTCTAGTCAAGGCTATGGTTTTTCCAGTGGTCATGTATGGATGTGAGAGTTGGACTGTGAAGAAAGCTGAGCACTGAAGAACTGACGCTTTTGAACTGTGGTGTTGGAGAAGACTCTTTAGAGTGCCTTGGACTGCAAGGAGATCCAACCAGTCCATTCTGAAGGAGATCAGTCTTGGATATTCACTGGAAGGACTTATGCTAAAGCTGAAACTCCAGTACTTTGGCCACCTCATGGGAAGAGTTGACTCATTGGAAAAGACTCTGATGCTGGGAGGGATTGGGGGCAGGAGGAGAAGGGGTGACAGAGGACGAGATGGCTGGATGGCATCACCGACTCGATGGACGTGAGTTTGAGTAAACTCTGGGAGTTGGTGATGGATAGGGAGGCCTGGCATGCTGTGATTCATGGGATCGCAAAGAGTCGAACACAACTGAGCAACTGAACTGAACTGAAGCTACAAGTATACACAAAGACTGTGATTAAAGTTTTTCTGAGGGAAAAAGCAACCCAGGAAAAAAAGTAACTGAAACCATACAGCAACAAGAATAGAAGTAAAGATTCTTTATAGAGAGACAAAGTTTTACTTAAGGCTCTAGATCTTTAGATAGTTGCACACAATCTTTAAATCTAGTGCACAAAATGTGCTGCCAAAGCCTCCTAGGAATAATAATATACTTGTCACTCAAAGGTTATTTAAAAAATCACTTTCCTTTGTACTGCACCCAAGAAGAATAACTGGTACAGTACAATGTGTGCATCATTTTAGTCTTAACTACCTTTTATTGTTATTATTTTATTAAGGGATTTTAAACACACTATTTACAAAAAATTGGAACCAAGTCCGTAAACTTACTTTCAACATTTTTTGACATACAAGTCATCATTTAAAAATCCTATTCTTTCATTCAACATGTTTACATTGTGTATCTACTATGAACGTCTCCCCTATTAGACACTGAAATCTTTCTCTATGAAAATTAAAAAGAATTATTTTCTAACATCTTCTGAGGTAGATCCTGAAACTTTTTTAGACAGACAAGAAGAGTAAACCATGATGCCTCCATTATTTTCCCATAGCAATTTTCCTTGTTTCTCTATTTAGCCTAATGTCATTGTGTCTCCACTCAGTTACTGTTTTAGAATGTGGGCAACCTGCAATGACTCAATACTAAAAGTATAAGTTAAAAACTCTGAGCCAAAGTGAAAGTGTTGGAAGTGGGGGAGTTTTCAAAATCATAACATTTTAAAGACAAAAGTTGGCATTATAAACTCAGGACTTAAAAAAGAAATACACTGGAAAATATTTAAATTATATCTGCATCCCTGTCAAGACATTTGAAATTTATTTAGTTAAAGGATGGTTCAAACATTTAGAATAAATATTATACAAATGATTTCAGAAAAGGAGCAATGTCAAAGGTCATACTTGTGTTAATACTGATATCAGAGAAATTACATTAATCAAAATTCCTTTTTAACAATTTTATCATTAAAAAAAACACATATATATGACTAAACAGAAGGATTAAGACTTCTTACCCCATATTTACATTGGCGAGATGTTGCTCCATACTGGAAACGGCATTGTTCATCTGCATCGTACACCTGACCTGGGGCCACAGCTGGATAAAGAAAGTCACGCTTGGGAGGCTCATTATCAAGGCAAGTACCACGGCCTGAACTGTTCAACATAAAGGATCAAAGGAGATTAGGTACACTGTGGACTATTTCAATCTCAGTCATGAAACCATGTACTGAGTTCTTTATTTTAACAATCGATGCATGAAAAACAGTCTATTCTACTAATATATAATCATGGCAAAATAGAATAACTTTACTAAAACTTGAATAAGAGCTCCAATAGTTTTTTCCAGAACTGACACAATAAAACCATCTTACAAAATAATTTAAAAATGTCAGGTTGGCCTTTAAACACTGATTTAAACTAATTTCTGGAGGAATGAAAACAATTTCATAGTGCTCTAAGTTTCTTGTTTGTTTTCAGTAAAAACATAACCATATCTGGTAGTGGAATCAAAAACAAAATATGGGAAAAAAATTGGTTGTGATCCTTAAAGACCTAATCTATATACTTCCACCTTGCGTAGAACAAATAGATGGTGTGGTAAAACATGTCCAAAGGTTCTTAAAATATTTCAATAACAAATGGGCTGAATGACAGATGAGGCCAAGATCCAAAGTTCTCTTCTCAAGTATATTAAAAGTGTTTAGTCTCTCAAATATTTCATATTTCATCTAGGATCATCAGAATTGGAAAAGAGAATGTTCTCCTCTCTATAATTTCTGCTTTTCAAAGTATGCTTCATTCAAACATAATATTTAATTCAGTGGAACAAATAACATAAAGATTGCCAAAAGTCAGACAGAATATCTGAGTTTAAGAGTGACTGCAGCCATGAAATTAAAAGACGCTTACTCCTTGGAAGGAAAGTTATGACCAACAGCGTGTTGAAAAGCAGAGACATTACTTTGCCAACAAAGGTCCATCTAGTCAATGCTATGGTTTTTCCAGTGGTCACGTATGGATGTGAGAGTTGGACTGTGAAGAAAACTGAGCACCAAAGAATTGATGCTTTTGAACTGTGGTGTTGGAGAAGACTCTTGAGAGTCCCTTGGACTGCAAGGAGATCCAACCAGTCCATCCTAAAGGACACTAGTCCTGGGTGTTCATTGGAAGGACTGGTGCTGAGGCTGAAACTCCAGTATTTTGGCCACTTCATGTGAAGTGTTTACTCACTGGAAAAGACCCTGATGCTGGGAGGGATTGGGGGCAGGAGGAGAAGGGGCCGATAGAAGATGAGATGGTTGGATGGCATCACTGACTCGATGGACATGAGTCTGAATGAACTCTGGGAGTTGGTGATGGACAGGGAGGCCTGAGATGCTGTGATTCATGGGGTCACAAAGAGTCGGACATGACTGAGTGAACTGAACTCAACTGAATCTTATCAGTCGTAAAGGAGATCAGTCCTGGGTGTTCACTGGAAGGATTGATGCTGAAGCTGAAACTCCAATACTTTGGCCAACTCATGTGAAGAGCTGACTCATTGGAAAAGACCCTGATGCTGAGAGGGATTGAGGACAGGAGGAGAAGGGTACAACAGAGGATGAGATGGCTGGATGGCATCACCGAATCAATGGACATGAGTTTGAGTAAACTCCGGAAATTGGTGATGGACAGGGAGGCCTGATGTGCTGGGATTCATGGGGTTGCAGAGTCGAACACGACTGAGTGACTGAATTGAACTGAGTGAGCGACTAAGCTCACACACAGCATGTCTTTAAAGGCCCACACTGGGCTCTGGACTGAACTGAACTGAACTGAATCTTACCACAGGGGCTTCCCAAGTGGCGCTAGTGATAAGAAATACACCTGCCAGTACAGGAGATGCAAGAGAGACTGGTTCAATTCCTGAATGTGGAAGATCCCTGGAGTAGGAAATGGCAACCCACTCCAGTATTCTTCACTGGAAAATTCCATGGGCAGAGGAGACTGGAGGGCTACAGTCTGTGGGGCTGCAGAGTCAGACACAACTGAGAGACTGAGCAGTGCTCTCATAGACACCCTCCATCTTGATATTGTCTGTTTCTTTCATAGAAAAGGAGAAAATAACTACATAAAATTTTATAGGTTATTTCAAGGATTTCTGCAAAAAAAAAATCCCATATATATATATGGAGAAGGCAATGGCACCCCACTCCAGTACTCTTGCCTGGAAAATCCCATGGACGGAGGAGCCTGGTGGGCTGCAGTCCATGGGTCGCAAAGAGTCGGACACGACTGAGCGACTTCACTTTCACTTTCCACTTTCATGCATTGGAGAAGGAAATGGCAACCCACTCCAGTGTTCTTGCCTGGAGAATCCCAGGGATGAGGGAGCCTGGTGGGCTGCTGTCTATGGGGTCGCACAGAGTCGAACACGACTGAAGCAACTTTGCAGCATATATATATATATATGTTACTAGTAAGATATGCCTGCCTCCTACCTATAGATCTGATTTCATGGGGTTTGTGCAGGAGCAAAGGACCTCACACCCAGAAATACCCCACATTTTGTATATGCTCTGCTTTATCTTGAAGTTCTTAATAATGTTTGACCAAGAGGCCCTGTCTTTTCAATGTGCACTGGCCCCCACAAATTAGGTAGCTGGTCCTACCTACACGTGCTGTATTTATGGTTCCATGTGGTGAGAATTAATGCTCAGATTAGCGGCCCTGAGACCTGTAGGTTCCAAAATTCTGTTGCAATTACCATGTTCTTTTCTTCTTTCAATATGTTTAATGAGCACAGTTATAATTCTAGGTGTTAGAAAACCGAGAACCAACCAGCCTGCTCGCCTCAAGTTAACACTGTGCCATCCTTCTTGCAATCTGCTGCTGGACAGATGACTTTCATTATAGTCATTAAAAGGAAATCTGATGCAGACACTCATAACAGATGACGTATGTTGAAGGTCACAGGCAAGCCCCAGCACCCAGCAGGAACTCCTTCTCCATCTTTTCTTCCCAAGAAAATAAACACAAGTGAGTTATAGAGCCACGATTAGAGAGTCCATCTTAAACCCACAGGGCTTTGTAAAGATATTAAATCTTTCACAACTTTGCTACTTTGGCTATAATCCTAGCCTCCCGAGTGACAAAAAGATCCGTGTTAGAAAGGTTTTCAACCATAAAACCTAAAGTCAAAGAGCAGACAGAGTTTCTGGTGAACATTTCCCAGGGGCTCTGCAAATAGTGTGAGAAATGCCGCTCTGTGACAGCTTGAGCCAACACCAGGCTTGTCCTTCAAGAGATCCGCTCGCTTCTGTGTTGCTCAGAGGAGTGGAAAGATGTCAAATTGCTGATCCGCTTGAAAGATCAAAACAGGTGTATTTCATACTCAAGCAGCAGGGACCCTGCCTGGGAAGGAATCAGTGTTTTTCCTCATTTGCTTGCTTCACAGAAATTCATGCCCTTAGGCTCAATACCTCACTCCACCCCCAGACTAGACTCTGCTTCCAGCAAGCCCAGCTGGACTCAACATGTTCACCACACGCACAGATGCGTCCCTGATACAGATGGCACCACCAGCTCTATCAAAGCTTGCTTCTCCAGCCCCATAGGGCCTAGCTCTCAGCTTTTAGCCTACATCAGAATCATTTGGGAGCTTGTTAAACACAGATTTCAGGGCTCTGGCTTATGATTTTTTGGTTCAGTTAAGTCTTGGGTAGGTCCCTTGCTTCCCTAGTAAGTCTCTGGATGCCCGATGCTGCTGGTTTTGACAGCCTCTGCTCCAGGACATTGCCTTAGGCCCTGAAAAGCTGCACTAGTGAAACCGTACGCAATGCTAAAGACTCATTTTCTTTGGCTTCTGACCACCTCCATCTCAGCTTTCCTCAACTCCTATTCATTTTTCAACATTCTTCTTTCAATAGTCCTCCAGCCTCACATGTTGTAGAAGACGTTCTCACTGAAGTTAAACATGATGCACCCGCTGTCAAATTTAATAGACGGGCAACACCACTCAGGTGCCTCCCCAGCCGGGCCACAACTCACCCTGTCTGAACTGCACTCCCTGCCCCTCTGCCTGTTCCCTTGGTCTGGTGTTGGAGGCTGCCTGGGCGGCATGCTTTCTCTTCCTTCTGGTGACAGTATTGCCCCAAATGGCAGCCATGGCCCCTCCCTACTTGGTGTCATTGAGATGTGATTTCCAAACTGACCCTCCTGACACCTTGAGTTTGAACATCTGACCTCCTGAATGGTGAGAAAATGAATTTCTGTTGTTTTAAGCTATCCAGTTTGTGGTAATTTGTTACAGCAGCCACATGGAAACAAATACATCCTGTTTCCATTTTAAGGGCTGGGACTGGGGAAGGGAAGCAAGGGATCCTGCTTAGGTGATCTGATCTAAGATATAGAAGGTAGGAAATTTCAAAGCTTCTCAGCCCGGATCTGATTGCTTGAAAAATAGTACAGTCACCAAACTATGCAGTCTGAAGATAGCTACCACTTTGGCACAGATACTTAGCCAATCAAGAGCTCTATCTCTTATACCAACCCTGTTTATTTAGTCTCTTGAAGTTGGAGGGCATTCTCTCTGTAGACAGAAGACTTTCTCTGTATAATAAATTAAGAAAAAAGTTTCACTGAAACGTCCTTTCGTAGAAAGCTTACAATTAATTTCCTTTGTAATTTCTGGTTATACGAGCTGATAGCAGATTTCCTTTCCAGCTTTTGTAATCCCAATGACATCACAGAACCTCCATCACCATAGGAAAATTGTTCTTTTAGGTGGCGATGATGACATCAACCACTACAAGTGATGCAGGGTGGGGAAGAACCGCAAATTGTACATTCAGCTGCTAACTGATAAATGAAGGAGGAACTCGTTTTTAAAGTAAGTTCCCATACCTAAGCAGCATTCTCAGTTGCTTGGCTTTATTTGAGACCTAATTGTTTCTATAATCGACAAGTCCCTAGTCAGAAAGGCTCCTCACTTCCAAAAAACCCAGGGATTATAGGTTAGATCCCCTCACTTTGGGGGAGCCCTAGGTCCCCCTCATGTTAGACATAAGCATAATGGATAAAAAAGACCCAGACCACAGAGCTAGGAGATAAGTTTTAGGATGAAAGGAAGAGAAAGAAAGAGAGAGTAGGGGAGAAAGAGAGACAGAGAAAGAAAGAGAGAGTAGGGGAGAAAGAGAGACAGAGAAAGAAAGAAAGGAAAGATAAACAGAAAAGAAATACAGAAAATCAATAGACATCTGAGTTGGGCAACCTAACAAACTGTATTGGGCTTCTCCAGAAACGCAGAACTGATGGGATGTGTGTATATAGCGACTGATTTTCATTTTGTTTCAGAACATCATGTAGAGTTTGGTCTCATTTGTATACAACTGAAGATTTAAATTGCTATATTTCCTGGAAAGGACCTTTACCAGAATCTTAACAGCCGTTTTCTCTAGTAGTGGAATTTCAGGTTATTTTGGTAACATTTATTAGGGGTATACCATGTGTCAGGCATTCTTTCAAATTTTTTACATGGATCAAATTAATCCAATAATTGATTTGGCTTGCACTTTTAAAAAAACAAAATCATGTATCATTTCCCCCCAAAAAACTATGAAGCAGTTATTTTTAAAAAAATATCCTTTCTATTCTCATACATACTGCTGCTGCTGCTGCTAAGTCACTTCAGTCGTGTCCGACTCTGTGCGACCCCATAAATGGCAGCCCACCAGGCCCCCCCGTCCCTGGGATTCTCCAGGCAAGAACACTGGAATGGGTTGCCATTGCCTTCTCCAATGTGTGAAAGTGAAAAGTGAAAGCGAATTCGTTCGGTTGTGTCCGACTCATACGACCTCATGGACTGCAGCCCACCAGGCTCTTCCGTCCATGAGATTCTCCAGGCAAGAACACTGGAGTGGGTTGCCATTGCCTTCTCCATCTCCTGCATGAGCAGCCCTTATGGGTTGCCATTGCCTTCTCCAATGTGTGAAAGTGAAAAGTGAAAGCGAATTCGTTCGGTTGTGTCCGACTCATACGACCTCATGGACTGCAGCCCACCAGGCTCTTCCGTCCATGAGATTCTCCAGGCAAGAACACTGGAGTGGGTTGCCATTGCCTTCTCCATCTCCTGCATGAGCAGCCCTTGTTTTCCAAAGCTCCACAACCTTGAGACCACTGAGAAGCTGAAACTGTTGTATGCAGATTCCATGAAGTTATTACTGGAAATCTTCCCATTTCACACACACACACAAAATTAAAAAACGGATGCTTTCCCATTGCTGTTGGATGCTTTGTTTGCCTATTTTTGTGGCTCTTCTCTTGTTTATTAAGAACTGGGTAAGTCAGTAACCTGTTCCCTTTCAACCTCAGTCTTACTCGTAACCATCTCCCATAGCCCATGCTTCTAAGGTATTTAATTTGCATTCTTTTGTTTCTGTGTGTTCTTATAAAATATGGTGTTTGATAAACTCATGTTTTTAATTCACCTAGATGGTTTGACTTTACATCTCATTCAAGGGTTCTCTGCCACACTCACTACAATCACCCATCCAGTCCCTGCACCCACTCTCACCATTGCTGCTGGTGGAAACTCAGAGATTCCTGGAGTTGAAAGTGTTCTCCATCATCCCTCTGCCAGCCACTCACTCCTAATCCCCTTACTTGCTCCAGAACTTAAAGTTCACTAGACAACCTTAGGTCCAAAAGTCAACCTTGGTTGCTTTTTTTTTTTTTTTCTCATGTGTGTAGCTCTGTCCCCTGAGAAACTTGCTCCAAGTTCCCCATTTTCCAGCCTGAAGTGAAGTGTAAAGCTAGCAATGATTGCCAAGTCCAGCCAAAGTCAGGTCCCTGGAGGAGGACTACCAGCCAGCTCACTCATCCCTAGTAACTCCTCCGCCTAAATCACTTTCCCTTCTCCACTGGGTTGAAGCAGTCTTGTTTACCAACTTGTGCTAATACTTACAGCGAGAAGCTGATCTTTCGCTCTAAGATTCCTTTACTGAATCTTCCATTAAATCTAACGTGTTCTTCATCACAAGCATTATAAGAATGTATGTGAGGGGGCACTCCTCTGGTGGTCTAGTGGTTAAGAACATATCTTGCAATGCAGGGGACTTGGGTTTGACCCCTTATTGGGGAACTAAGATACCACCTCCTGCAGGGCAACTATGGAGAAGGCAATGGCCACCCACTCCAGTACTCTTGCCTGGGAAATCCCATGGATGGAGGAGCCTGGTGGGCTGCAGTCCATGGGGTCACAAAGAGTCAGACGTGACTGAATGACTTCACTTTCACTTTTCACTTTCATGCATTGGAGAAGGAAATGGCAACCCTCTCCAGTGTTCTTGCCTGGAGAATCCCAGGGATGGGGGAGCCTGGTGGGCTGCCGTCTATGGGGTTGCACAGAGTCGGACACGACTGAAGTGACTTAGCAGCAGCAGCAGGGCAACTAAGCCCACACCCTCTGGAGCCCCTGTGCCACAAGAGAGGCCGTGCACTGCAATGAAACGATTCCAGCAACTAAGACCCGATTTAGCCAAATAAAAATATTTTTTTAAATGTATGTGATGAGTCCCTCTGCTGCTGCTGCTAAGTCGTTTCAGTCGTGTCCGACTCTGTGCGACCCCAAAGACGGCAGCCCACCAGGCTCCTCCGTCCCCGGGATTCTCCAGGCAAGAACACTGGAGTGGGTTGCCATTTCCTTCTCCAGTGCATGAAAGCGAAAAGTGATAGCTCAGCCGTGTCTGACTCTTAGCGACCCCATGGACTGCAGCCCACCCGGCTCTTCCATCCATGGGATTTTCCAGGCAAGAGTACTGGAGTGGGGTGCCATTGCCTTCTCCGTATGAGTTCCTCACTTTTCTATAATTTCTGCGTCCCACTCATCCCATTGGCTGCCTCTAACTTCAGTCTGATGTAATCCTCAGAGAAATGCTCAGGGTGGGAGATGGTCAGAGGTGGAGTCATCTCAAAATTAATGAAGCTTGAGTTTCAAAGTGCCCTATAAAGGGCCCAAGAAAAGTCCAACAATGTGCTCACAATGTGTTTTCATTAAATTTGTGGTGTTAAGACATTTTAGCCTCAGTCAAGTAAGACCTCTCTCTTTGTTCTCTGACATCCCTCCCATCCCAGTCTACCACGGGTCAGGGAGCTTTGGCGAGGCCTTAGATGCTTGGGGATCTGGCTAAAGGAAAGTTGGCTTGCGGATACACATAGTGGGGTTTAGCATTTGTAAACACTGTTGTGTCTTCTTGTTATAGTATTTGTATCCTACAATTGTATTCTTAAAGAGGGTTTCCAAAATTCCAAAATCTCCCTCCACCTCCCAAAGCTGGGTCTTCCCACCCAGCAAAGCCCAGTGAAATCTGCTTCAGAACCCACGTATTGCTAAGGGTGACTTTGGACCTTCGCGGTTCTGTCTTGATCTTCACCTGAAACATTTCTGTTGTAGGTGGACCCCCAGCTCCACCGAAGTGCTGCCCTTGCCTCGGTGTCATTTCCACCCGCGCCCCGTCAGCTTTCTCCTCGTGCCCCTTGCCTCTGCTCCCTCTGTGCACACGTACTCTCTCTTCCATATCTGGTGCAGTTGCAGCTCCTATTTAAACAGCAGAAGCTGAAGCGCAGATTGGCAATGAGCCAGTTCTTAAAAATGAGCCCAAATGTTCGCGGCAAACACTTCCAAGAATGCCCACAGCTGCCAGTCTCAACTTTAGAGGGCAAGAGGAGGAAACAGGCTTACAAAACAGATGTTCTGTCTGGGTGTCCCTCCGGAATTGAGGCTGTTTGATGAGGCAGAAATATTTCCAACTCTCACCTAACCAAACAGTGAGGGAACAAAACTCTTAAATTAGAAAAGTCTCTCAAGCCAACATCTCAGCAAAAGTTTCAGCACATATACCAAAAAAAAAGTGCTCAAAGACTATTAAGTTAACAAAGTTTCCTTTTAGAGGAAAGCACCTCCCACCCCCAATCACTGCAAATGGACTGTTTCCATCTAAAATGTCCTGGGAGACATCTTTCTTCTGGCCTACATTCAAGGTCAAGTTTTTGTTGGTTTCTTGGGGCATAGGGGCTGGAGAAGAATTGCTTTCATTTTCTTTACCTGCAAAATGCCTTTCCAAAAGTGTTAACCCTATTTTTTATTTTTTTTAAATGTTGACCTCCATTTCTCTGGCAGACTTTCAAATCATTTTTTTCTGGTTATAAAAGTAATCGACTGAGCGACTTAACTTTCACTTTTCACTTTCATGCATTGCAGAAGGAAATGGCAACCCACTCCAGTGTTCTTGCCTGGAGAATCCCAGGGACGGGGAAGCCTGGTAGGCTGCCGTCTATGGGGTTGCACAGAGTCGGACACGACTGAAGTGACTTAGCAGATCCATGTATTAATTGAACAAATATTTTCAGAGTACCTACCTCTCAAGTCGTATTCTTCTTTCACTAGGATAATTTTTTCTCTCTTATTAACTAGATTTTGCAAATACTTAAAATCACAATATTTATGATAAGCAGACCCCAGAATTTATTTATCCATTCTCTTTTTGTTAAACATTTAAGCCATTTCCAATTTCTCCCTGTTGTAAATAGTGCAGCAGTGACCTTCCTTGCAATAGAATCTTGTCTATATCGAAAGAGTAACTCTTCAGGACAGATATCTCACAATGGAATTACTAGATCAAAAGGTATGAACAATCTCAACTTTCTTAATAAACATTCTAGTAAACTTGCTGATGCATACTATCACCTTTGGCTTCCTCAAATCTTCCTCAAAGGACAAATCACCCCATCCCTACTTAAAGACAGGAGAGCATATTCCATTCCTTCTACAGAAGTTTGCTGATTCCTAAAATAATTTCACTTTCTGGTAGCAATAAAAGTAATCTGGTGGTGATAAAATTCCAGTTATTTTCTCAAACACATATAGTACTTTCTGTACTAAACTCATCCTCTAGGGTCACATTTTTGCATTCTTTATGCAAAGGTAAAACACTTAGAAAAGAAAGAGTATCCACACTCCTCTGCTCATGATTATCACTGTGGGCAAACAAGAAATCAACCCAGAAGGGAAATCATCCCTTCCAAGAGAAATATGAAGTCACGCAAAGGTATGTAAGACTCTAGTAACCATCTTCATTCCTCTACCTATTGAGAGGTTTCAGGAGGAGAGAGGATGTAAAGACGAGCATCTCTCTAATTAGCCTTGCTCACACAAAAGGAAAGGAGCCTCCCACCTAGTCTGCACCTCTGCTCTGGCAAGACAACCTATAAAAGTGCCTTACCAAGGGGCTTTTCATATATAAGCAAATTTCATTGCATAGCATTTTAATCTTTAATATTTTTTCTGGAACAACTTCATTTCCTGACTTTCTACTAAAGAAGAATTCGTGCTTTCCAAGAAAACCAGTGCTGTCTTGAGAACCCTCCAGTACTTTGACCTCAAGAAGAAACACTAGGGGAAACAAAATCAGGAGCAAGTCCTCTCTGATCTCATTCAAGATGGAATATTTGCTAATGCGTTGCTTCATTGTCTTATTTGGATCAGAAGTCCTTTAGTGGGAATTTTGTTTATATAATGTTCTGCTTAAGACAAAGACTATTGAGATTGAAAGATTTTCTCTTTCCTGGGAGCCAGGCAGCCTGAGCACACTGATTGCCTGGTCTTTTTCCCTCCAGCTGAGTCCAGGCTATGAGGAAATTCATGACAAGAACAAAGAGTTTCATCTCTGGATGACCAAAGGGGGCTTTGATAGAACCTGTGGTGGGTGAGGGGCAGCACCATCATTCATTCATCCAGCAGTGACTTACTGAGTGCTTAGTATGTGCCAGACTCTAGACCAGGCACTGTGTGAGTGAAACAGACAAATAGACTGCTCTCATGGATTTTGCTGCTGAATGAAAAGCAAACACCAACCAAATACTGTTTATCTTTGAACAACACGGGTTTGAACTGTGCAGGTCCACTTTTATGCAGATTATGTTTTCGTTTCCTTCAGACACTACAGTATACCACCATCAGGGTTGGTTGAATCTGCTGATGCAGAACTGCAGATAGGGAGGGTCGACGGAAAGTAATACGTGGATTTCCCTCTGTGCGGAGGGTCAGCACCCCTAACCCTCCAGTTGTTGGAGGGGCAGCTGTACTCATGCCCATGAATATAAAACCAGTCTTGGTGTGGGCAGGGCATCAAGAACACAGAGCTGTGAATGCTTGTTTGTGGTAGGGGATTTACCTTAAAGGGGGAAGGCAAGCAGTTGTTGCTGGAACTTAGATCTGAAAGGTAAGCTGGAAAAGAAGGAAGAAAGTGTGTATCAGGCGGTGCTGCAGTCAGAGAGTGAAGGCAAGGGGTAGTTTGCAGGATGACTCCAGAAATGTGATCAAGGCCTTGCAGGGTTTTGGTTTTCATCTTGAATGGGTCTTTATTATTTTTTAAATTTATTCTTAATAGGAGGATAATTGCTTTACAATGTTGTGCTGGTTTCTGCTGTATAACAATATGAATCAGCTGTAAGTATACACACGACTCCTCCCTCTTGAGCCTCCCTCCGACACTGCCCCAGCCCCGTCCCAGCCCTCCAGGTCTTCCGAGAGCACCGAGCTGAGCTCCTCGTGCCATATAGCTGCTTCCGGCCAGTCGTCTCGTCACGCATGGCAGTGCATATATCTCAATGCTACTCTCTCAACTCACGCCACCCTCTTCTTCCCACTGTGTCCACAAGTCCATTCCCTACGTGCGTCTCTATTCCTGCCCTGCAAGTAGGTTCATCAGTACCATTAAATGAGTTTTAGATTGTTAAGCCCCTATTACTTGATGAGTCTACTCTCAGATATTTACCTAAGAGAAATGGAAACTTCCTCAAAAGACTTAACATGAATACTC
Source organism: Madoqua kirkii (assembly GCA_006408675.1). Classification (NCBI taxonomy): domain Eukaryota; kingdom Metazoa; phylum Chordata; class Mammalia; order Artiodactyla; family Bovidae; genus Madoqua; species Madoqua kirkii. The sequence continues at coordinate 1,050 of SJYC01036655.1, read as the reverse complement.
ATAGTTGCCTGAAAATAGACTAAAACTGGAAACAATCCAAACGGTCATCAACAAAAGAATAAATAAATAAATAATTACAGCATATTCACAGTCAACTGAAGGAATGAACACACACAACACAGAATGCTATCCAGATTACTTTGAGTAAAAAGAGCCGGGCACATACTGTCCATATTGTGTATTTTTATCTGTATGAATCCAAAGATGGGCAAAACCAATCTATGGTGATAAAAATCAGAAAGTGGTCACCTCTGGGTGTGGGGGCTGGGCAGGGGAAGGAATCACTGGAAAAGAGGAGCAAGAAAACTTTCTGAGGTGATAAAAATGTCCTATACCTTGTGTTTTTTTGTTTGTCTTACACTTTGCTTCAGCAATACATGGACTTCCAGATGTTCAGCCCGGTTTTAGAAAAGGCAGAGGAACAAGAGATCAAATTGCCAACATCTGCTGGATCATTGAAAAAGCAAGAGAGTTCCAGAAAAACATCTATTTCTGCTTTATTGACTATGCCAAAGCCTTTGACTGTGTGCATCACAATAAACTGTGGAAAATTCTGAAAGAGATGGGAATACCACACCACCTGACCTGTCTCTTGAGAAACCTATATGGAAGTCAGGAAGCAATAGTTAGAATTGGACATGGAACAACAGGCTTGTTCCAAATAGGAAAAGGAGTACGTCAAGACTGTATATTGTCACCCTGCTTATTTAACTTCTATGCAGAGTACATCATGAGAAACGCTGGGCTGGAAGAAGCACAAGCTGGAATCAAGATTGGCGGGAGAAATATCAATAACCCCAGATATGCAGATGACACCACTCTTATGGCAGAAAGTGAAGAGGAGCTAAAGAGCTTCTTGATGAAAGTGAAAGAGGGGAGTGAAAAAGTTGGCTTAAAGCTCAACATTCAGAAAACGAAGATCATGGCATCTGGTCCCATCACTTCATGGCAAATAGTTGGGGAAACAGTGGCTGACGTTATTTTTCTGGGCTCCAAAATCACTGCAGGTGGTGATGCAGTCATGAAATTAAAAGACGCTTGCTCCTTGGA